>OZ020307.1:59193598-59385263 GCA_963971305.1 Arcuatula senhousia
GGTCTTAGGCAGATACACATGATTGAACTTATAAATATATCAACCAATCAAACAACACAAAGTATTCATCCCTGAATAAGCACGATTGTGCTGTTCGATGAAAATGGACCATTATATTAAATCATTGCAATAACACCATTGCTTTGCATCATGAATAATTCCTTGTGCCATTCAACAAATGTAGAGATTTTTCCTAATGTTATTTTATAATCTGTATATATTTTTTGTTTTTGTTTTGTTCCCTTGTCTTTTCTGTGAAAGCAGGAGAGTATAGAGTTTGTCTTTTCATCTGTTCAACATTCTGTTTAGATTGGTTTCTTCAGCATAAATTTTGAACATTTTTATAGAGTTTTATGAAACTTTAACACAATAAAGCTTATGATGTAAGAAAAAAACCTGCTGATCTTTGGGTTCAAAAGTCACAAGTTTTGAAAAAATATAGAAATTTAGGAGTTTGATTGGTTTCCGAAGGATTCCTTTCAAATGCCTCGATAGAAATTCATGAAAATTAAACATATTGAAAGCAAGGAAGAAGTCTATTGTTTCGAGGGCTCAAAGGTAAAGGTCACAATTTTTTCCAGGCAGAAGACCTTGACCCATGCTGTTGTTTCAATGTGATAATCTGTAAAAAATATATTAATGTTTGTATATCTTTGTATATATTTCTTACCTGTCTTTTTACATGATCTGATTTAGCTAAGGGGAATCTTGCATTGCAATAACTGATTATAGATTATAGTTGAATTAAGACGCAATACTGTGAAAGTATTTAATTTCGTGGGCATGAATTTTCATGGATAAGAAATAAATTGCATATTCTTGTATTCATTAATTTAAGTAGTTTTTATGAACTCTATATTGAAAGCAACGTATAATTTCTTGTTCGTTGGGAGTCCAATTTCAAGGTATGTTTACCCAACAGAAACCATGTAAATTGATAGCCCCCCCCCCCCCAATTAAAACTTTCACAGTACAGGATGTGTTTTAACAAATACAGTTGTGTAATCAATCTAAACTTGACTCTGAACAATCTTAATGCCAGTCTGAACTAAACTACTGGGTTAAAATTTCATTTTTTACCATTCTTCAACGTATCAAATTCTTCAGTTTCAAATGGGTTTGATTTAGACAGATAGCTTTGGTGTTTAATAAAAAAGATGAATTTTTAACCATGGTTTTTTAACCACAAAATTCCATCTATCAAGTGAATTTTTTTCATTATCATTGATAATAAAATGAGGATATCAAGGGGGCTCCTCATGGGGGTACCAGGAATCAAGTAATCAGCATTTTTTTGCCATGGTAATCAAATAATCATATATTTTTAGAAATGTTATCAAAAACTTTTTCCCAATGGGAATCAAGTAATCAATAATTCAAACCTCGATAATCTTATAATCATTAAATCTTTGCTCTTGTAATCAAGTAATCACCTTTAAAATGATCTGGGAATCATGTAATCAAAAACTCCATGAGAAGGCAAATCAAGTAATGTCCATTAAGATGTTAAATTTTTGACAACTAATGTTACTATAAAGTGGATAAATGGTCTGAATGCTACAGTGTATGTGTCAATGTAATCATGTATGTATAAAACACCAAGAGATTGGGTACATTTTCTAACATTACAATGATCAAAGTGAGATTATTTTGTCTATTGTTTTTCTTGTTCTTTACTATGAAAATGTTTTGTCCTGAAATGGCATTTTTATGTTGAGTCTTGCATTCTCGGGCATCACAAAAAATTTCTTTTTATAATTTTCTATGAAACTTCTTTACACAGTTTTGGCAAGTAGCATTATCCTGAATATGTGATGTGATATGATTTTAAACTAGTAACTCATCTACTTCCTGTTTACTTAATAAAAAACACATTTTTTTTTAGAAAACTGCAATTAAGGTTTTCTTCCTAATGGTACATTTACAAAACAATCTTTTATGCATGCTTATCCTATTGTTACAAATGTGTGCCAATGAACAGCTTAGACTTGAATGGTTGTTGATTTTTTACCTATGGACTACTTAAATATATTTATGAAATGATGATTTTTGATTTATAATAGTACACTTTTTCATTTTAAAATGTTTTTAAACTGCACACACTTTTGTTATTCCATTCAGTTTGATAAATAATGACTTGATGCCAGGTGAGATTGGGAAAACTGTTGTCATATGATAAAATGAATAATTATTTATCTTTTACAATTGATCAAATCCTTGATATGCACAAATTTAGGAGTGAATACAGCAATAATCACACTTAATATGGATTTATAATATATTTTGTCTTGTATTATAACAAATATATTCTTCTGATAGTGCACTTACTATTTATTGCCATGCATCCTTTAATATTCCCTATTTTTGTCTCGCCTGCGACGAATAGTCGCTGAAGGCGAGACATAGGTATTACTTTCCGGCAGCGGCGGCTGCAGCAGCGGCGTCATAAACTTTTTTGTAAGACTTTTGTGGACAGTGAATTGCTTGAAAAGTATAATAGCTAGGCATCTGATATTTGGTATACAGGCAGTTCAGGTTATGTTCTACGCAACTGTCACCATGCCATGTGACCCTGACCCCATTTTCATGCTCTAGTGATTCTGGGAACTGGGGTCTTTTTTCAGGCCGTAAACTTTTTTGTAAGACTTTTGTGGACGATGATTTGTTGGAAAAGTATAATAGCTAGGCATCTGATATTAGGTATACAGACATTTGTGATTATGGTCTACCAAACTGTCACCATGCCATGTGACCCTGACCCCATTTTTACACTCTAGTGACTCTATGAACTTAGGTCTTTTTCAGGCTGTAAACTTTTTTGTAAGACTTTTGTGGACTATGAATTGCTAGAAAAGTATAATAGCTAGTCATCTGATATTGGGTATACATACACTCATTGTGTTTTTATCAAGAAATAAAAGCTTAGGTAGTTGATTTCAGTGATGGCTTCGGCAGGGGAGACATACTTTTAGTGGCCACACTTGTTGTGATTAGTGAGTTATCTCCCATTTGCAAGAGTTATCCTCCATTACAGTAGGTATATTACTTTGCAATGAATGGGAAAATTAGGTTTTTATTTTTTATAAATTATTTGATATATATTGACTTGTTGGGCCTAGTTAGGTTAGGAAAACATGTTAAATACGGTACATTTTTGAAAATAACTACAATTAACTTATAGTATTTTTTGGACCAACTAAAAAAATAAATGCAGATAAACTTAAATTTTCCCACTGTAAATAGTATAAAATACCTTCTGGAAAGAGAAGATAAATCTGCAAATGGGAGATAACTCACTACATTTATATTGGAAAGGAGGATATACCAGTAATCTGATTTGCTAAGCTGGGGTTTTCTTTGAAAATAACATGAAAGAATATTTAGATTAATAATGCTGTACATTTTAGAACAAGCTGAATATTTATTTTATAAAATTTTATACATATTAAGTTTCTTTTGTGTGTCTGTCTGTTATAACTTGTTAAAAATATCCAACCAATAGTATTGTTAAAGTATTAAAGAGTTTAACTACATTCTTCTTATTTAACCTGTCTAATTTGTATCCTAAATAAAGAATAGGACCAGCCGCCGCCTGGAACAGTCAATTTTGATATGCACCAGATGTAGTTTTATAATGTAGAGGGGGCTGATGGGGTAATTTCATGATGCATGATTGTCCATTTGAATTTTCTGTGAACTGTGATTCATGCAAACAACTGTTCATGAACTGTGATGAAGGCATTGTCTGTAAAATAATTTCCCATGATCTGTGATTGATGCCTCCACAGATCTCTTCAGTGGCAATATTTCCCGTGAATTGTGATTTGGGGAATTTTCTCAAATATTTGCTAATTTGCTATGAACTGTGAAATTCAAATTTTATTTTCCGTGAACTGGGATCAGGACCCCCATCAGGGCCCACAATGTACACATAGTGATTGTAAGGCCAAACTGGTCCCCCGTTGTTATGTTCAGTATGGTTGCACATTTACAAATATATATGACCGGCACAAAACCTGGAACGTGGTCCCGGGAACCAGGATATTGAAAGGCTAAAGGCTAAAGATGAAAATGAAATGACATATTTTATCAAGTATGCTGACATGGGTGTTGTTTTATTAATGATTGTTAGCTAAATGTGCATGTTAGCACGAGATAACAAGCATGTTAACAAGCTTTGTGAAACAGCACCCTGATATTCTACTCCTGTGGCATCCATATACTGTGGATTCATTGATTTTTGTTGGTACCAATTTTCATCGTTTGATAAAAAAGGATCAGTTTTCGGATTCTTGAATTCATGGTTCTGACATCTGCAGCATACAGATCAATGTAAAATTTCCTATTTCTTGAGTATCAAATTTCATGGGTCAAGGTTAACCACGAAAACCACAAAAATTGATACCTCACAAAAAATATTAAACCACAGTATTGAGTTTGATAATCCCTCCATTTATAGTCACTGAGAAATGAATTTGAACATGAACTTGAATATGAGCCACTACAGTCAGATATGAAGGTTGCACACACCCCTAATTTACATAGATGTCAATCTACTACCACTGATGTATTCATATACATGAGCAAATTACTAAGAAATTTTACTCCTCAAATTTTGAGTTATGGCCCTTTAAACATCAATCATAGTTTCTGTTCAATTTTTCTGAAACAACTCAATAAAATTTTATGAAACTTAGTATGTAGCTAGTACACCATTTGCAGTTGTATATTTTAACAGGAAATTATAATCCTCAAAAATTTTTTAGGAGTTGCACACTTTTGCCTAGTGGTGCTAAGCCTAGTGTGTGCTTCAGATGATAGCATTGACCCATAATTTCTGCAAGGATGACCACTTACAGAAGAATGGATAATATCCATTCTTGCTGACTGACAAGTGCCACATCAACCATATTGGTATGGTAGGTGCACCTAGGGATTCTAAGCACAATGCATGCTTCAGATGCTGACTGTGACCTTATATTTTTGCATGAATGACCATGACAGAAGAATGGTTGAAGTCCTGCTTAACAGGCAAGTACCACATCAACCAAATTGGTATGGTAAGTGCATCTAGAGATGATTAGCAAAAAGACAGAATAAAGCAAATTCTTTTAGGTAATAAACACTCGGATTTAGAACTGATGTATTTGATTCTTTTACATCAATCGATAAATGTTTCTTAGCTAGTTGTCAGTAACTTCGAGTGTTCTCAAGAGAGTTCCTCCTTGTCTTGTTGTTTTCGTACAGTATTTTGTCTTAGGTTCTCTCTTGTTGAATTGAACTTTTGTCCATTGAGTTTTACAGTGTGTTTTATATGTATGCTTTGTGCAAGCTTATCAATAGGGGGAAGGTTGGATCCAAAAAACTAGTTTAACCCCGCCACATTTTATATGTGCCTGTCCTAAGCCAGGAAACTTTGCCAAAGCCTTTGTTTGTCCTTGTCATTCTATGTTAACTGTTTTATGTCAAGAATTGAGTCTTTCGTTGATGATTTAGGGATTGGTTTTGATACTTTTGTATTGTATTATTAGTCTTGGGCCAATGCAAGACAGTAAGCAGTGACCTATGGTCATGTTGAAGACTGCTTGCTGTTTTCCGTTGTGATTTTTTGAATTGCTGTTTGTTTATGTTTGTTGTGTCGCGTACACTTATTCCACATCTCAATATCGTATATTGTATCAATTTAATTATTTATTTCTTAGATCAGCATGTGACTGGTACATGAACATATAGTTACAATTTCACAACAACAAAAATAAGCATGCATATACATTAACATATACTTTAATACATGTGACAAAATGTTTTGTAACACATAAATCATGTACATTTGTAATATAAAATCAGTTTTTACCAAAATATCTAAAACTGTTCCAGTTTTACATTTTATACATCTACTAATTCAAATATCAAATCTGACTAAATGAAAATAAAACATTAGAGGAAACAACCCACATCAACTTAAATGTAAAATTTACAAAATATATACTTGAATTCTATATAGACAACAAGCCTAGCCAAACAAAATATGAAGCCAAATGAAACACCTACTTCTAAATATGCCTAAAATCAGATATATTGAGAAAATACAACAACACTTCAACAAATCACATTTAAACTAACAAACAACACTTACTTTCTTCATGAAACAAATTTCAAGATCTACCAGAATTCACATATCCTTCCTGAGATATTAAATAGGAACAAGAGGCTCCCAGGAGCCTGAATCGCTCACCTGGTCTTGAGTCAATCCTATGCATGTAAAGACTTTTCTAGAGCTAAATGAGCTGAACATTTAAGCAAGTAACAGCTTTTCTCTATCTACTATAGTTTCATTCTGTAGCCATAGGCCCAAATCATGAAAAAAAAACTTTATTTTAGAGGCCATCACCCCTATAAGGGGTCATCTGACAACTTTGACCCTATGAAAACTTTTGTAGAGCTAAATGAACTGAACATTTAAGCAAGCAACATCTTTTCTCTATCTGCTATAGTTTTCATTCTATAGGCCAAAAACATGAAAAAGCGTTATTTTAGGGGCCGTTACCCCTATAAGGGGTCATCTGACAACTTCGATCCTATGGAGACTTTTGTAGAGCTTAATGAGCTGATCATTTAAGCAAGCAACAATCTTTTCTCTATCTGCTATAGTTTTCATTCTATAGGCCAAAAACATGAAAAAGCTTTATTTTAGGGGCCGTTACCCCTATAAGGGGTCATCTGACAACTTCAATCCTATGGAAACTTTTGTAGAGCTTTATGAGATTGAGCTGAACATTTAAGCAAGCAACAGCTTCTCTCTACCTGCTATAGTTTTCATTCACTAAGCCAAAAACATGAAAAAACGTTATTTTAGGGGCCGTAACCCCTATAAGGGGTCATCTGACAACTTTGACCCTATGGAGACTTTTGTAGAGCTTAATGAGCTGATCATTTAAGCAAGCAACAGCTTCTCTTTATCTGCTATAGTTTTCATTCCATAGGCCAATAAAAAGCTTCGCTGAGCGCAGCATGATACGACCGCAACATGTTGAACCCTGTACGTTTTAGGCCTAATATGGATAATCTAATGCTCTGGACACATGCAGCCCATGGTGGATTGACAAAGGTTTTTGACACATGCTTCTCTGATGGACTTTCGACCCAGGGGGTAAAAATATAAACTTTGAATGTTGTATTCTACTCTTCAAAAGAATAATGTTTGGAGAAAAAATTAAAAATCAAACCAGAATTTTTTTAAAATTATGATTACAGCCCCAAAAATTTTATTCTTAAATTTAGAATCGCTACCTGACAAGAATAAATATGAAATTTTTTTTTCAAAATCGGACCACAAATAAGAAAAGTTTTGATTTTGGCCCCATTTGGCCCCTAATTACCTAATAGGTGGAAAAAGGGGGATCGCAAAAATTAAATCTTAATTTTGTATCCGCTATTTGACAAGAACAAACATGCAAAAAAAAATTTCAAAATCGGACCAGAAATAAAAAAGTTACAATTTTGGCCCCTTTAGGTCCCTAATAACGTAACAGTAAAAAAAGGGGACACAAAAATATATCTGCTACTTGACAAGAATAAACTTGCAAAAAAATTGTCAAAATCCGACAAGAATTAAAACAGTTTCGATTTTGGCCCCTTATTACGTAACAGGTGAAAAACGGGTGGGGGTCGCAAAAATAAATTCTCAAATTTGGATTCGCTACTTGACAAAAATAAACTTGCAAAAAAAATGTTCAAAAACAAACCAGAAATAAAAAAGTTTTGATTACGGCCCCTAATTACAAAACAAGTGAAAAAAGGGATGGTCGCAAAAATTATTCTCAAATTGGGATTCGCTACCTGACAAGAATAAACTTGCAAAAAAAAATTTCAAAATCGGACCACAAATAAAAAAGATTCGATTTTGGCCCCTTATTACGTAATAGGGGGAAAAAGGGGGGGTCGCAAAAATTAATTCTTAATTTTGTATCCGCTATTTGACAAGAACAAACATGCAAAAAAAATTTCAAAATCGGACCACAAATAAAATTTTTTTTATTTTGGCCCCTTTTGGCCCCTAATTACACAAAGGAGAAAAAGGGGGCTCAAAAATTCATCATGTTCATTCTTTTATTGTAAGAAACATTCTTGACAAATTTCACATCAATAGGCCAACTAGGACCAAAGTTATGGTGGAAACAAGTAAAATATTTGAATTTTTTGCCCCTTTTGGGCCCCTAATTTCAAAACAAAAAAAGGGGGGACCCCCAAAATCAATCCCATTCATCCTTGTATGGTAAAGAACATCACTGTCAAATTTCATAGCAATCGGATAACTAGAACTAAAGTAATTGTGGAAACAAACAAAAAAGCAGTAATTTTGGCCCTTTTTTGGCCCCTAATTTCTAAACGAAAAATGGGGGGACCCCCAAAATCAATCCCATTCATCCTTTTATGGTAAGGAACATCATTGTCAAGTTTTATAGCAATTGGATAATTGGAACTAAAGTTATTGTGGAAACACTTAAAAGTTAACAGACACCGACGACGACGACGACGACAGCATCATACCATATTACGTCCGCAAATTTTTTGCGGTCGTATAAAAATATGTAAAAACGTTATTTTAAGGGCTTTAACCCCTAAAAGGAGTCATCTGACAACTTCGACCCTATGGAGACTTGCGTAGAGCTAAATGAGCTGAACATTTAAGCGATCAACATCTTTTCTCTATCTGTAATAGTTTTCATTCTATAGGCCAAAAACATGAAAAAATGCTATTTTTCACTTTTAAGGGGCCGTAACTCCTAATATGATTAAGGCCCTGCCTTTTTAGCGAGCATCGAAAATCTATATACCTTTTAAAAATAAATCCATGTGCTCGACCGTCTAATTTTAACGTAAAGAAGGAACTTTTAAAGTAGCAAAGTCTGACCCCACCAAACTCAAATCATATGCACTTGAGAAAGTTGTTGTTAAAATATCTGGGATCGATAAATACTTATTAAAAATTCAATTATTTGTGCAAATAATAAATCCTGTAACATTCTGGGACGACATTAAGCGGGGACGAAATTATCCATTTTATGGATTACGTGACGTCATTTGCTTGTCAGAGTATTTCGCGCTTCTTCAGCAGACCAAAACAACATTCAGATTCTGTCAGGTTTTGTGAGATTTTCTGAGTATCAGTCATGTCAGTGTTTTATTTGAAGTATTGGTAACAGATGGTACATTAAGAAACCTGTCGGGAAAACGGTAAAGTAAAAATATCATGCAGGATTGAGGAATGTGAGTGAAACCCTACAGGCACAGGATGGGACTCTTCTTTCATTTTCAGGTAAGAACCTTTTGTTTATTATTATGAGTAGGATTTATTTAGTAAATTTATGTATTTCTTTATCTCATTTTATCGTACTTGGAATTAACAAACCTTGGTCAGTATCATGCATTTTGTATGACTAGTCATATTGGGACGATGTTGCCAAAAGCTAGCTCGGTAATTTCCGGAAAATCGTTTTTCAGCGGAAAAGACCGAATGGTGTTTAAATAGAAATATGTGTGTAAAAATAAACAAGTGGATGAATGAGGGTTTTATCACTGTTTTTGAATTTCAATTTTTATATTTTTGCATAGACAGATGATGATGTATTTTTATAAGCCCAGAGGGTTGATTGTTTTACTTGCTCCGTGCCTATTATTTTTTTCACTCCGTAAAAGTAAACCTGTTCCGGTTTTATCGTCAGTATATTTCTGGCACATCTCAAAACATGCACAATGCCGTAGGGCTCGCATCTGCGATGCTCGCTATGAGGGGTCATCTGACAACTTCACCCCAATGGAGACTTTTGTAGAGCTTTTGATGCTGAAGCAGCAGCGTGGCATCAGATTTCATCTATCTCTTATACTTTTTGATTTACAAGCCAAAAACAGTAGTCTGACCCCCCTGATCTTTTTTTGGAACGGCGGCCATGTTGTTTGGATGGCGGTCACCATTTGTGCAATCTTGGTAGAGGACATCCCATAGATGAAGTGTGCAAAGTTTCAAAGCAATCCCTTCAGTCATTTCGGAGGAGCAGATTTTCAAAGAAAAGTTAACGACGACGGACGACGATGACGGACGACGACGGACGACGACAGACGCCAAGTGATGGCAATAGCTCATATGGACCTTCGGTCCAGGTGAGCTAAAAAAGAAACCTGGACAAGACAAAACACTTTTTTTTGGAAAATAATTATCAAACAAGGTCGGTGTAATATTCAAATAACCTTGCCATTATAATTCCTCAATGGTTATGTTTAAAGAATCAAACTGCACCAATTAAAGCCTTGCAAAGTAATAAATATATTCTATAATACTGGTACTCCTTACATATATAACATACAAATTTATAATAATTTTTTGTAAAGAAAAAATTAACAACAACCCTGAAGGTACATGTACATGTACATGTTTACTTAAAATAAATGTTTATGACTGATCAAAACAAAAACAGCCTATAACTTTGTCAACATCTGTATCACGGTCGTTATACTTGTCCTGCGACAACATGTTTTCTACCGATTTTTCTGCTTGTTTTCTACCGATGATCCTTGTTTTCTACCGATTGTTTTTTTAGAAATATGAAAAATAACGCTTATTTCTAACATTTGAATACATCCTTTGGGAGAAAATGCAATAAATGATCCTTTATTTGTAAAAGAGCCATTTGCTTTTTCATATAACTAACAGGTTTAAGAAATTTGATATGTCCTGGTTTTCTACCGATTAGGTATGTTCTTTACTGTGTTTTCTACAGATGAGTCCTTGATTTCTACCGATGATCTACTTTCATATAACTACACATTTTGGTTGTTTCTAAAGGCATACATACACCGTAAATGCTTGTGTTGTACAGTGAAGCTTCATCATACTGTTGTATGGAACGCCATTTTAACCAAAACCTTGGTATCTATAGGATACCTCATATAACTGGGGTTTTACTGCCTGCTATCTGGGGGTTTTCTGGACGAAACTCTCAATTACATCAGGTATTAAGAGATATCTTGGCAACTGGGGGTTTGCTATCAGCTTTCACATAGATACCTAATTAAACCCCCTTCTACCTACAGATATTGTAGTCCCGTGCGGGACCAGAGTGGCGAATATGCCCGCAGCAGAGCCTAGCTTGTCGTAAGAGGTGGCTAAGGGTATTGGGATTCTGACGTCGGGTCAGTGCTCAGCCCACAGAGCGACCAAGTGTGTACCCTAAGTGGCTGATTAGTGTGGCCCTCGTCCGCAGGGATTGTCAGGTATATAATACGGAAACCCTGACGGCCGACCATAGTGGGCCAACGTTTGAGGAGAGTGCCACGCTTCATGCACGTAAAAGACCCCTTTGTGGACCGCCAATTAGTGCACCACATAGGCTAAATTTTCAGTCCCTACCCAACTCTCCCCTTTTCCTGTGGTTCTTCAAAATTTGCAGCTCCTTTGTTTCCCACCCCAACCCCATGTTTCATTTATCATCCTCATTTCATGTTCATTTTATCATTCTTTTCATGTTAGCGTTGCACGGGCGTAAAACACCAACTCACTCACTCACAGATATTGTAAGTTCATGCTATTTGATTCTTTGAAAGCAGAATTTATCAATGTAATGAAAACTATCAATTCCTCAAAAACTAATACAAAGCTCAGCTTCCAATAAATTATTTTGGAAAACTCTTAATAGCAGGAGTTTTTGTGATATCCATGGGATAGCTGATAGGAAACCCTCAGTTACCTGAAATAACTCTAAATACCTGATGTAACTAAGAGTTTCGCTCTGAAAACCCCCATTGATAGCTGCCAGTAAACCCCAAGTTATCTGAGGTATCCTATAGTTACCATGGTTTTGGTAAAAATGGCGTGTCATACTGTTGTATATGTACAGATCAATTTCAGCCCGAGAAATTCATGTCTAAGCCTCAGCATTTCTAAATATAACAGTGAAATCTGGTATATGGAGGATTATATATAAAGCACTTCACAAATCTAATATAAGTGGAAAAAATGTTGATATACTATAATTTTCTGATAAGCCAGATTTTGAGAAAATACACATTTATTTAGATTTTGTAAAAGTGTTCTTGGTGTGCGC
Source organism: Arcuatula senhousia (assembly GCA_963971305.1). Lineage (NCBI taxonomy): Eukaryota > Metazoa > Mollusca > Bivalvia > Mytilida > Mytilidae > Arcuatula > Arcuatula senhousia. The sequence goes on from OZ020307.1 coordinate 59,205,700, forward strand.
AAAACAGTTTTTGCTCATGAACCTCCTTTTTCTTTTTATCGTCAATATTATGTGTTCAATAAAATATGTAAAGTTTTAAAATTTGTCATGAAATGTCATTTAACATATCACATTATCACATCGGTAGAATGCCAGGACCATCGGTAGAAAACCAGGACACATCTATAGAAAACCAGGACCATATTTTTTTCTAAAATGATCGAAAAATCAAAAATACGCCATTTGTAATGGAAAGTGATATGTCTTTAAAAATGTCCGACTATTTAGAACATGGAGCATAATTTTCAGCCCAGTGAATGGTAATTTAAAACAGATATTCATGATTATCTGAAAAAAGGGAAATTGTCTCTTGCTGGAAAAAATAAACAATACCCTTACTGTAATTTTATGTGCATACTTAAAACAAAATAATGTAGATTAAACTTATTTGTTTTAAAGAAGCATAATAGCCGGGTATCATAGTTTGGAAAAAATCGTCTGCCAGGTTTGTTATTTTATCACCACATCGGTAGAAATCTAGGACATCGGTAGAAAACGAGCAGAAACATCGGTAGAAAACATGTTGTCGCAGGACAAGAATAAAGACCGTGTGTATTGTAGAGAAATATTATTCTCAGTTCATTATTGGTGCTGTTATTTTGTTTTATATTCTTGGATCTCATCAATAGGCTATACATGTATACATTGTAGAAAGTTTGTAATAATATTTTGCTAATTATATTGGCAACATCAATGGATTTCAATCTCAATTAAAATAAATATTTCATATTCTTCAAACATTTGCATTTTATAATAGCGGTAAGATAATAAAAAATCTTATTACATATACAATATTGATTCATATACTAAGATCTCATCAAAAAGTTACAAACCCATACTAATAGTTTATCATGATATCTTGGTTCTAAATACACTGCTTTCGCACAGTTCATGATCAATTAAAAAAACAAACTGTTATAACTTGCTAAATGTTTGCAAAGTTTATGATTGATATCATTCAAATTCAGTTCATAGTTTCATACATAAGTATAATATAGCAGTAACAGAGATCATTGAGTTAGTTCTGCTTAGATTTCTTGGCTGGAGCTTTTGTTCTTGGAAAACTAAATGACTGAGTCAACAACTGGAAAAACCAATAGAATCCAAAGATACAAACACCAAATACAACGGCAATGTACTCTGCATGGTTTGGGAATGGTGTTCCACAAATGGTATAAAAGTCTGTTCCTGGTGTGGGTAGTTCTTTCACACAGTGAAAATCAAAGATGGCTTCGTCATAATGTTCCATGCATAGGTACTTGTTCTTGGCTAATACCTGGAAAGATTAAAAGGTATGGTCACAATAAAAGAAAATCAAATCAAAACAGAATTTTTTTTTGGTAATCAAAATGATTCCCTTATTTTCTAATACATTGTAAGTGTTTGTGTAACACCAATTATGTAGCTTTTCTGTGTCATTCAAAGCATCAAGTTTAACTATCAGTCTACTAAAAGTCTTTATTGCAATCTGATGTTTTTTTTCATTGGAAATAATTGTACAAGTTTTCATTAATGTCCAACATAGGTTCTTAGTCACAAAGGTAAACCATAAGATGTGACATATAGTGAGACTGGTTGTAGAGCAATCATGTGGTTAAATATCATGACAATTTCTATCTAACATGTACAAAGGCTTCATAAACAGGAAAAGTTTCCTAACATTTTTTGACCAGTTCAAGAAGTCCTGCCACCATGTTTTTTTCTCAGGTTCAGAGACAACCCCAATAGATCTGTGATTAATATTGATCCCTCCTAAAATTAGACTACATGTATTTCTAACTTACATGCCCAAAGGCTGTGTAAACAGGAACAGTCTCCTGACATGGTCCGACAGGTTCATGGAGTCCCGTCACCACGTTTTTCTCAGGTTTAGAAAAGACAACCAGTAGCATGTAAAATGTATAATGGATGGTCAGCAGTAGTAGGATTTCACTTCTGTATCTGTCTACAAAATAAACATGAATTTGTTTATATATACATATATTAATATGCTTTTAGGCAGTTCACTTGCAGCCAACAAGGAATCTGTGAACTACTGCTCACTCAAAATACCCTGCTACCCCCAAAATGAACTATGTCGGTAAACAGGAAGTAGAAATCATACAGACCTAATTTCAATACTAGCAAAAAAGGACCTCATGATGAACTCATAAACCAAATTTCAAGTCACTGTGATATGTACAGTAGTTGCTGAGAAAAATTTTATAAAAAAGTTCAACAATTGACCAGTAATGTTGAAAAATTAACTAAGTCAGTAAACAAGAAGTAAATATCCAACAGACCTAATTTTAGTACACGCAATAAAAGACCTCACACTGAGCTCATATACCAAACTTCAAGTCACTGTGATATGTAGTTGCTGAGAAAAATGTTATGAAAATTTTCAACAATTGACTAGTAATGTTGAAAATTGTTTTAACAATTGACTGGTAATGTTGAAAATTGACTAAGTCAGTAAACAGGAAGTAAATATCCAACCAATTTTATTTCAACACTCGCATTAAAGGACCTCATACTGAACTCATATACCAAATTTCAAGTCTCTGTGATATGTAGTTGCTGAGAAAAAAGTTACGAAAATTTTCAACAATTGACTAGTAATGACAGTAAACAGGAAGTAGACAGACAGACCTTATTTCGGTACTCGCAATAAAGGACCTCACACCAAACTCCTATATTAAATTTCAGATTACTGTGATATGTAGTTGCTGAGAAAAAAGTTAAAAAATTTTCAACAATTGACTAGTAATGTCGGTAAACAGGAAGTAGACAGACAGACCTTATTTCGGTACTCGCAATAAAGGACCTCACACCAAACTCCTATATTAAATTTCAGATTACTGTGATATGTAGTTGCTGAGAAAACTGTTACAAATGTTATGTTGTGGACTGACGGAAGGACAGACGGACGGATGGAAGGACAGACAGAGGTCAACCGGTATACCCCCCCTCTTCTTCGAAGCAGGTGTATAATTACAGAAGAACTGGAGACAGGAAACATCTCCCTACACATAAAGGTTCTGGTTTGATTTTTTTTTAAGACTCGAACATGTGCATTTCCTAAACAATGAATCTGTCAAAGTTTATGTTTGTTCATGTCTTATTCATGCAAATTATTTTAAGTCAAGAAAGGGGTCTTTCTAAAGGGTAATTCTGAGATTCATTTGAATCAGTTGCATTATAAAACCAGTTACCCTATAAATCTATTCTGTTATAGAAATGCAGAATTGAGAGCAGCCATCAATGATTATTATCTTTTTTCGCTCTTTTGTGTACTGTGGTTTCATTATTATTCGTGGGGTACCAATTTTCGTGGTTTTCGTGGGCAGCCTCAAACCACGAAATTTGATATCCCACGAAAAGTAAATTTACATGGGTTTATATGCTGCAGACTCAAGCACCACGAATTTAAGAACTTTTTCACCAAACCACGAAAATTGGTACCCACGAAAATAAATGAATCATCAGTATCTATTCCACAAATCATTATTATCAATGTTTATAAAAAAAGCAAATATGTAAAAACATCAGTTCTATCTTAAAACATGCTGAGAGCTTAATACAAGTAATGGTGACTAGTCTATATGTATCTCAAGAAGGGAAAGAACTCATCAGAATTACATTTATAGTGACTTCATAACTAATTTAGTTATGGAATGGATATAAATGCTGATAACTGTGACAAATAATATGTCATCTCTGCAAATATGAATCAAACATAAAAATGAAAAAAATCAAAGTCAAAATTAGCCAGATTTCTTTAAACAGGAAGTGTGTGAGCAACAGACCCGAAATCTAATCCCACATTATGGCCCAATCCTTGTACAATATACCAAATAACAAGTGGCTGTGATATAAAGTAGTTGCTGAAAAACTGTTATGAAAATTTCTTCCTTGTAGGTCCACCACCTGCCCACCTGGAATTTACCATTTTATTTCCCAGATTTTTCATTCATTGAAATCCAGCCAAAAATATTTCAACCACAAACAGACTTACTTTTCCTTTCTGACTGTGATGGCTTGTTGTCCGCCTTGGATCTATCTGCCGACCAAATAATCATCACATAGGTGGCAAACAACAGGGCCACACACACTTCACTGTGTAACTTGTTAGTGTCATGTAGCGGGTGGTAGATTGGTAAAAACTGTAAGACACCCAGAGGCATACCAAGGAGACCAGTCAAAACACACGTCAGCAACTCCTTGAAAAAGCTGAAAGAAGAATGTATGAAAAATGAAAAGGATAAAAAGATTGGCAAAATGTTTACAAATGAACACATAGCAAAGGCAAAGGACTACTGTATAGCAGAAAATTTTCATCTCTAAGATGTTAATGAATTTCATCTACAAATTTAAATCTTTGTATTGTCATTGAAAATTTTCTTTTTGTATTCTTACTCCTTTTATTTCGGCTCAAGTTTGAAAATTTGAATATTATTTTCTCACCCTGCTGATACCCATTTCTCAGTCTGACTATCCAGTAACTTTCTGATTCCATGGAAAGCGAAGGTAAACCCGCTGGCAAATGTGGCGTGGAAATAGTAACTGGTCCAGGGCACCCAGTAGTGACGATCGTAAATGTTGGGATCAGTATCATGCCAGGTCCACCATAGAGATTTAATACCCATGATATCATAGGGCAGGTCTATCAGCACCACAGATACACCAACTGACAAGAAAATAACAATACTATTATCTGAAATATGTTGATGGCAGAAAAGACAACATGTATGTTGCAATCATGTATTGGAAAAGCTATAGAAACATGCCATAGAGATGTGATATTACATAAACCGTGGCATAGCGTTGACATTGATGAAACTAAAGGGATTTTTTTACAAAATTGGTTTATGCATACCATATCAATATCTTCTTGTCCTCATCTTTTGTATGATTTTGAAGGATGAAACCCAAGTATAAAGGTGCTATTGTGTGTTAATTGGTCCTGATTTTAGGATCTGGAGTCAAATACATTTAGTCCTCTTTCTTTATTGAAAATACTTGTGTTAGAATTCCAATTAAATTTCATCATTTTGACATTTAAAAGGTATGGTTTATGTTTTCCATTTTTTATACTTAATTCACATTTTCTTTTTTTTAAAGAGCCAATTACACTTAAGATGTTATAAATGTATTCAATAAGGCAAAATAATTTAAATTGTTCTTCATTTTCCAGAGATACAGAAAAGAAGTGTAAGTTTTTCAAGCTTGCATTCTAGTAGACACTGTTTGAAAGCTTTTACGTATAGGCCTTCTCTTTTCGTTTGTGCACATTTATTCTTAGTTAAGAATTACTCAAAGCAATAATGACATGAAGAATTCTTTGTCGCTTAATTCAAATTTTCAATCAATTGCAATCATTACGTAGTTATGTTCTTTTTAGTTGGCAAGAAGCATGTAAAGATTCCTCTGAATTTAAAAAAAAATATTTTGTTTATACCTGCAAAGGGTTCAGCCCACCATGGAAGTCTCATATGAGAAACTGCTACTGATGCTGTGTATATGAAATAAGGATCTGAAAGGAAAAGATAGAAATGATATTTTAATTTTTTTCTAAAATGGATATAGAAACATGATTTTGGGTTTATTTTATTGACATACTTTAATTGAAAAGGTCAGGTGTCATTATGATATGTGAAACAATTAAAAGACTGATTGATCAGGTCTGATATCAAATAAATAACACTAACATAATATGGAAGGGATCATTTCTTACTATTTAATTAATTTTTTTCTTTGAATTAATTTTATAAAATACTATAGGTAGAATGCTTTATTACATTCTACAGTGTTATAAGCATACGATAATTAATTGGGTGGAGTGAATAACCAAAACATGAGGCCAAAAATAAAAAGATCATGAGTTGGTGAATGTATGTGATTTAAAACAAGTCACACATGAGTGATCATATTTTTGTTATTCATGAAACCGAATTGATTATCGTATCTATTACATAGATAAAACACAATATTTTACCTTTTTTTCAAATTTATGAATGGCATATGAATTTAGACATCAGCAGTTATGCTGAATACACAATCCAATTCACAACGTCATAATTGACAGTTAGGTGGGAAAAGATGCAAGAGTGAAAACATTTTGGTTATTTCACAATGTGATTTTAACAGATTTTATTTGACTTGGAAAAATTAATTGGTATTTCAAATGCATCTATGCAATAATATCCATATTTCATCATAAGGTCATTTGTAGAGATATTCATTAGTATTATCACAACACAATAATTTTCAATATATGCAACCCTAATGTGTTATTGTTCATGTATTCTTTAACTTGGTTAAAGATAATTTCAAATGTTGATTAATGTGAAAAAAACCTTACATATAGAAGCAATGTAGAGTGGAAGTCTCAATCCGAGGAATGTTATCACACCCTGGGCATGCCAGAAGTTGTCTATATCTGGTACAAAATAGGAGACACATTCTACTGTTAGACCATGAAGTAATGTAGCCAACCATAGCCATCTAAATCTTCCTCCATTTCTCATAGCTAAAAATAAATTCAGAAATGATTTAAGGAAAGTCAAAAGTACAGTGGAGTTAAAAATCAAATCTGATATTGGGAAAAGTGATGATACTGTCATGACTGTGTGGTTTCATTATTATTTGTTGGGTATCCATTTTTTTTGTGGCTTTTGTGGCTGTCTGTAATCCAATAAAATAAAAATCCAACAAAGTGTTACATTGATTACATTAAGTATATGTGCAAACTACGAAAAAAAAATCCAACAAATCGTCTTCCTTGGCAAACAAATGAAAATTGATATGCATAAAAAATAAATGAATCCACAGTAGTGATATTAAATTTGGAAATACATGCATCTTTCAAAGTTTCACGAATAAGAGTACAAATATAATGAAAACCAAGTTCAAGAACCCTTAACATTTTTATACATTTATCTAAAATGGCTCAAAAGTCTCAAGATTTCAGTAGTTCCCTTCATCTGGAGTTTTTTTTAGGCTTATTTGTTTCCTATCTGGTTGGTTTTTTGTTTTTACTTTTTGAAACAAAATATTTTGACCAATATACAATAAATATTCTCAAATTTTTAAAAGACTTACCGTGAATGAAGGTGAGAACAAATCCAGTCATTACCACTGCCTCCACACAGAGATATGACCCATGTGTTTCCAGTGTGTCCCTGGGGTCTCTAAACTGGACCCACCAGTCAATCCCCTGCAAAAAAAAAGTAGAAATCTTAATTTGCCAAAATCAAATCTGAGAAAAAAACAAAGCAATGCTCCTGCATAGGGCCCAACATACATGTAAAAGTCTGACAGATCTGAAAACTTCTTAGGAAGTACAGTTTGTATTACTGAACCAACTTGCCAAATTTTTCAATTCATTTCCACCAATGCTTTCTGAGAAAAGCTTGACAGAAACTTGTACAGCTGTACATATGGATGGACATGAGTAAATCTATATGCCCCTCGACATTAAAATAGTGTTTGAAAGGCACAAGCTCCTGCTACATTCATTTATATTACTTTAAGGCAAATTTTATATAAATGTATATAAGCTCCTGTTGCATTACATGTACCTTTGTGGTGGACTTACATGGAATTGCAGACCTATAACTAATACAGAAAACCAATTTATTATCATTATTGTAGAATTTATATTATTTGTAACTCCATTTGCTCAATACACAAAAATAAAATGGAAATTATATCGATTTTGTAAATAATAACAAATTTCAAAATACATGTAGTTATTCATTCATTAAAGTTTAACATCATAATAAGTTTAAAGGTTAACATAATTTAACATATAGCTTTATATCAGCCTTTATTTAAAATTCTAATGTGGGTTATACTGAAATAAGTACACAATCAGGGGATGATACAGAATTTTTCTAAAGGGGAGTCCACCATATGCTGTCCATAATGGATGAAAGGGTGGTGGGGGTTGCTTTAGTGCCTGAAATGGGAATATGGAATCTGGTGGCCAATATCACATTTTATTTTCATTTATTAAGAAAGAAAATAAAAATTTTGTAAGTCTAAACTCTGAACAAAAACTTATTTTTTTACTTACTTCTGAAGATCCAATGGTGTTAAATGCAGTGGGTGAATTTATTTTTAAATACTTATAAATTTATATAGAATCATCATGAATATTATGAAATCTGTCTTGCTACTCTGATGTGTGATTGTAACTCTCTAATTATTGTTCTTTTCTCTTTAAATGTTATATGTATACTCATGCTGCCCCTTGTTGGGCCCTTGATTGGAAAATTTACCTGAATTCTTATTCACAAAATTTAAGCATGTTTAGTGATTAAGTTCTATGTTTACATTCAATTGGTTCCCTGTTACCATAATGGGTACAGAATTTAGTCCATCTTGGATCCTGGAAGTATCATAACAGGAGCATATATAAAATTTCGAGTTAGATTTGTGTAAATAAACTTAATTAGGAGCTTATGCCTATCTGAAACAAAAGGAAAATATTATTATTAGGCTCCCGAAGGATGCGATAATGGTAGAAATGTCAATATTTTAGTTGTACTATGAGCTGAATTTTCCTTCATCGTCCAGTTAAGCACGCTCGTTTTCCCAAACTTTCGGCGTCTTTTTAACCTTTATTCTTTTCAAATTTCGAACGTCATAAAGCGCACATGTGACCCACAAGAAAAGCTAGTTCATTTTTATTTTCGAATAAATTTTATTTCAATTCATATCGCAAATATATTATTTTAGCCTGTAAAATATATATACATGTAGATACGTTTTAACTTCGGGAGCGTCACAGGTTTAACCTGCCTCATATTAATTTTGAAGGCTACATATCAAGGAAAATTATTCTAGTCACAGAGAAATCAGAAAATCAAAATCAATAAATCATTTTCCTCCCTTATTTAACAACCTTTAACTCTGACACGTTAATAAATTTGGGCATAGCTGTTTTTTCCCTGCAGTCTTTGAAATCTTGAGAGGCACAAAGGTCACAAATTGGCACGTTAATTTTTTTCAAAGTTTCGAATCTTTGAGAAAATAAATAAAATATAATTATAATTTCTGGAAAATTGTTAGACGTTAAACTTTCATTTTCAACGATTTTTAAGATTTAAGAATTTTATTCGAAAATACTAACACTCACGTTTTGGAAGACAACAACAAAAATGGCGGACAGTGCGAGCGAGTTGGAAAGTGATACCAGTTCAATTGATGGGGGACCTACGCTCAAACCCCCGTCCCCAGCGACACTGGAGCAACTTCAAAAGAGAATAGAGTCCCTCCAGCAAGAGAACAGAGTCCTAAAGATGGAACTGGATACGTACAAATTGAAATGCAAGACTCTACAAGAGGAGAAAAAAGAGCTCCAAAAAGCCAGTATAAACATTGTTCGTACATTTGTGTTTTAATTAAATATTTCATATTTAATTATGGCCTTTATTGTATACAATACATAGATGTGTAATTTATGTTACTTAAATCATAAGTTTTATGGGTTGTCAAGTCTTTAATATCTAATTATGTGACACATTTTATATTAAAATGTGTCATACCTATTTTTATCATCAAATTTATGTTTATTGTTTCAATACATGTAATAAAGGGGTTGACAAATTGCCTCTAACTCAAATAATTCAAGCCTTTTCTGTCTTCGTAAACTTCGGGGGAACAGCTTGAACTCACCCAAAGGAAATTCTCCTTGACTGGCTGTCCGGTTCAGACAGCCAATCGTAATACTTTCAATGGTGTTAATTAATTTGCTGCTAAAATTAGTTTGAAATTTTCTAAAACAGATTCGACATATAAGTGTTGATTATGTGAAAATTAATAATTAATCAATAATAATTATTCTTATCTAGTACACATGTCCTAAGAAATTTTGGCTCTACTGACTCATTTTTGACAAATTATTATCAAATGCAGGGTTCACCACAGATTGAAAATCAAGGGTGGGGGGGGAATTTTTTATCATGATTTTTTTTTCGGTCGTGATAGCTGATGCGTCGTTTCTTTTTTCAGTTTTATACAAAATGAGAAGGCATAGTCATTGTGTATTATACTTTATTAAAGAGTAAAGCATGTAACAATAAAACAACATACAATAACATGTAGCACACAGAAAAAGAGCACTAGTTAATTCATCTCTATAGTCAGCACTAGTTTCACAAGTTCATTGCATTGCAGTTCTTAATCTCTGTAGCTCAGGTCAGTGTCGGTGGCAAGTTCCCCCAGGTCTATTCTTCTGTTGCTTATGTTATTCCATAAGGTGGCTGCTCTGGTGAAGTTGAACTCTTTGCTGTCTGGACCTTGGGTAGACACCATCATGAGGGCATTGAGTATCTTCTGGGACAGTCTGTTTCTGAGTTCTGTCTTTATTCTCTTAATGGCACTGAACCCTCTTTCACAATCTATAAAATAAAACAAATAGAATAAGACATACATGTAGTAATTAGAATATAATAAAAAAAAACAAAATAAAATAAAAGTTAATTGAAATAAAGTACATGATTTCAGTTACAAACAAAAGGATTAAAATAATTTTATTTGCAGTTTATTCTAGAGATTCCCTTAATATTTTAGTTAAAATGAAATAAAAGAATTATGTCATAGGTGAGCCACTGGTATTTTTGTAACCATGGCTGATAGAAGGATGATCTGTGTTTGGTTTGTTTTGGTGTACTGGTATTGGTTTGGGTTTTTTCTTTTGTTTGAGTTGGGTCATGTGTCTGAGTCTGGGTTTGGTCTTGTGTTTGAGTTTGGTTTGTGTCATCTTGTATTCTTCTCACTTTTGCAGTAAAGAAGGAGGAGATATCTTGAGTAGCTGAACGTTTCATTGTGAATGACCAAAACTGTTAAGTCCCCAAATTTATACTTATTCATTATACTAATTAGTTCTAATTACTTTCTTTGATCCTTGTATGGAATTGTCAGCTTGCATTGCTCAATGTCAGCTTGCACTGCTCAGATCGTAATGACCGCCGTGAATAGTTCTCATCCATCTTATTATCTTAATCAGGATCCTTTAACAACAAGCTTTAATCAACCCAAATCGTTCTGACTAATTATTTTCTTCTTGAAATATATTAATTTGTACAGTTTATCTGTCAAAATATTGTAACAATTATCGATCTTTTCATAAATTTTTACTTCCTTGTTTTTAAATAGTCGTGATGTGCAACATACAAAAAAAGAACGTTTTAAAAAAAAAAAATATTTGAAGAAATTCCTAACAACAATAAGATAAAACTTTTAAACACTTTTTAATATCTTTAAATTTTAATAATTTTCATTCATTAATTAATCCTGTTGAAAGAAACAAGACATTGTCAATCACACTTTATTGATCACCCAAGCGCGAACAGGTAATTATCGTATGTGATCAGCTGTCCAGGTGATGCCCCGAAGGCCTGATTTAACAGGTCAGTGATCTTGTAACAGATCTGACACACTAATTGGGTTACAAACATCCTGTCATAAATAACAAAGTTACGATTTTTGAAGCGTGGCGCAGCGCATTTGAAGCGTGGCGGCAAAAGATCAAGCGTGGTGCTCAAGAACTCAAGCGTGGCGGCCCCCCACGCTAAAATAGCCTGTGGTGAACCCTGAAATGAGCATTCAGGCATTAATGTAGTGAGTGCAGGGAGTGAAATATAACCACTGAATTATTTGGGTTAAATTGCCTCCATTGATGCCCATCTACCTTCAGTTTTTCTTGACTTTGCTTCCGTCTCATCATACATGTACATGTATGTGATGCTAACGCCAGGAGACAAATCTCGATCCTCACTTTTTAACCCATCCCCTGTTCTCCAGACTTTTTGTGAAATCTATCTATTTGAGTTAGAGGCAAAAATTTGGCACACGTTAGTGCCCTCAATTGACATTGAAATCTAATATAATGAGTGTTGAAAATGTCCAGCTTTTTTGTCCAATCTCCAGCTTTGTCATCACAGATAATGAGATTCTTAACATGTATGCCTCATTTTGTTTATCTTTGCATTTGTCGTCACTACCTATCCTGCTAACTCCCTGGTTTCCGTTCTGCCCTTGTTGACCCCTGTGAGAACATACTATAGGTTTAACTGAAAAAATGTGGTATTAGGTTGTAACCTGTGGTAGGGCACAAATATATGTATTGTAAAATTCACTGAGGAAAGTGACATTCTGGCAGAAGAAATGAAGTGTCAGGTGTTGTTTAAAACATCACATTAATATACTAGAACAACAACAAAGAAGTTGAGAATTTACATTAATGTCACATTGATATGTAATTAGGGCCCCTCATCGAAGATGCGGACGCCCCATAGTTTTCACTTTGTCCGTCTGTCCGTCAGTCAACAATTGTTGTGAACACTAAAACTCAAAAACTATTAACAACACAGTTCGAAATTGTTACTTCAGGAGCGTCGCAGGTTTAACCTGCCTCATATTATAAGAATAACTTCTAACAAGCTGTTTATCAGTCATCCTTGCACAAACAAAACAAAATCATGTGTTATATGTATGACCCAGGGGTAATAAATGAGTAAGCGAGAAAAGAACCCCTGTGTTTCAGAGGATGTTTATCAGTATTATACATTTTTTATCAGCAAGCCAGAGCTGAACAAGAGGAAGAGTTCATTAGCAACACTCTTTTGAAGAAGATCCAAGCACTAAAGAAAGAGAAAGAATCACTTGCCATGAACTATGAACAGGAAGAAGAATTCTTAACCAATGATTTGTCAAGAAAGCTAACACAGGTAATTTTATCTTTTATCCACATTTAGGCTGATGATCATATTTTAAAGCTCTGGTCCATTCTACATACATGAAGGTGGTATCAATCCATAAAAACAGTGATTTGAAATACATGTAGTTTGAAAATTTTACTCTGACATGTCTGAAGTTATTAAGATAAAGGTGTAGATTTTACAATTTCCAAAGTTTGTTTTAATCAAAAAGAAAATAAAATATTTAAAAATTTGATAATTGGTTTAAGGTAATCAAATTTTATTCAGTAAGTACATGTCAGAACATTTAGTCATTCTTCTGCTTCCTGGTAGGAATTCTTGCATAAGCACTGGAGATTTTAAATCCAGTTTAGTATTATTAGAACTGTAATGAATTGAGTAAAAATTGCTATAATTGTAATGTTTTAACTTTTTTCAGCTTAGACAAGAGAAAGTTGAATTAGAAGAGACTTTGGAAAAAGAACAAGAATATCAAGTCAATAAATTAATGAGAAAAATAGAAAAGTTAGAAAGAGAAACATTGTCTAAACAAGTCACACTTGAACAGGTAAACAATCTCAATATTCAGGGCCTGGCATTATGATTATTGTTTAACAGCCTCTCAATAAATTTTGGTGTAGCTTAAACTTAAAAACAATCTGAGGAAACACTTTTCAATAATTAATGGAAAACCATTTCATCTATTTTGGGGAATGTAGAATTTTGCAAACAGAAAGAGCCTTTGTTGTCTTTTTCTTGTAAGACTATCATATTGTTCTTTTTTTTTCAAAAAACATTAATAAACTGATTCAACCTTTTAGATCAATTTAAGTAGATCAAGAAATTAAATAGATAAGACTTCTTGTTATTGAGCATGTGTGTGTGTTGTTTATTATGTTTCCTAAAAGGATTATTCTTTTATTATATAAAGACTGCAATTATAAATAATCTCTGGATCATTTGTCTTTATGATATAGATTTCATCATCAAAAATAATGATTTCCTTATATTCAAAAGTAAATAATTAATGAGGACCTGTCTGTCTTAACTTTGACAATTGTTACATATACCACATGTAGTACATGTACTTCTGGTTTGTTGTTATGCAATAGAAGATAATCAGACATAGGATTGACCTAAACTGTAACACTGTAATTACCAGACATGTTTTAGTACATGTGAATGTACTACATCACTGCAATCACATGTTAGGATTTACACATAGTTTGAGGAATTCTTTTAATTGTAATACTGATATATTAAGTAGACAGGTATGAAAGGATGAACTTTCAATATTTGAAAAATAAATTAAGCCACTTTTCACGTGACCTTTAATAATAAAAAAAATATTTTTCCAAAATTCTTTAATATTTATCCTTATTTAAGTCTCTAGATCTACAGTCATTTAAAAACATATGTTAGTTTCTTACAATGTTTTTAAAATACTTATTATACCCCTGCTCAGAAGAAGAGGGGGGTATACTGGTTTACCTCTGTCTGTCTTTCCGTCCATCCGCAACATAATCTTCGTTACAGTTTTCTCAGTAACTACATATCACAGCGGTTTGAAATTTGGTATATGAGTTCAGTATGAGGTCCTTTATTGCGAGTACCGTAATTAGGTCTGTATAATATCTTCTTGCTGTTTACTGACATAGTTCATTTTGGTGGAAGCAAGGGTATACTGAGTGAGCAGTAGCTCACAGATTCCTTGTTGTGCTATTTTTTTTACAACACATAATGATGAATAACAGTGTTTGTATAATTTGATGTCAAAAATACAGTTTAATACAAAACTAGTGAAATTTGAAAATGATTTCACTTTGATATCAAAATGGTTGCAATTTTGAAAAAAATAATGTACATTTGTAAATCAAAAGTTGAATAATGATTTTTTTTCAGCTGAGAAGAGAAAAAGTAGAATTAGAAAATGCCTTGGAACAAGAACAAGAATCTCTAGTCAACAGGTTGTGGAAACGTATGGACAAACTTGAGGCAGAAAAGAGGTAAATAGTTGTTCTATAAATAGTTCTTCTAGAAAACATTGTATGAAAAAAGGGGTCTTTTTCAAATTAATGCTTGTCTTTTCAAAGTAGTTTTAAGGGGCTGAACTCCTTTATTACCAGCATTTCACAATCTAGGCTGTTTATAAACTTTATTGGAGTGTACACATTGTTTTATCAAGTAAATCAGGAATATTGATGTGAAAAATTGTTGGACACAAGAAAAAAAAACTCTGAAGGAGCATCAGATACAAAAAAGTTAAGGATGCCAACTTCAAGTCATCTGTTGATTGAAAAGTTTACTATTTAGTGTAGCCAGTTCCTTTATTTTGAAAAAAAAAACAGCCTTGGTTCCCTTTAATTAAGCAATCATTGACTTGGAAGCTTTTTTACCCACTTTGTAAATTGGCAATTACTTTATGAAATTGCATTCTAGTGTAATAATTGGTTTCTAGATACATGGCAAGGATTGTTTATGCTATAAACTTTTTATTTTGACAGACTGCTACAGGAAAAGTTAGACCAGCCTGTGACGGGGCCTCCGTCTCCCAGAGACATGAACAACGGAGACACGGCAGCAAATCTAACCCAACACATAGAAAACCTGAGAGGGGAGGTTAACAACCTGAAGGAATTGTTACGCAGAGCTCAAGTGGAACGTAAGATATTGTTGTGTAATAAGTTATAACATGCATGTCCACTAATTTTGATGACTAAATCTCCCATTCACTTCATTCACTTCAATCAGCTTTAACTATAGGATTTATTTATTTGTACATGAACAAAAGATACTCTATTTATACATTTTTATAGGTTAGAAGTTATTCATAGAAAGTGTGCATTCTTGTTAAGATATAAGTCTAGATTTATATGTAAATTATTTGTTCACAAGAACCAACAGCAGTTAATCCTCAGTGCCTGATTTATAGACATAAAACCTTACTTTGCGGCATTAACCAGCTATGCAATCTCAAAATCTTCATTGAAATCTCTATTGAACCACAGGTAAGTTTTTGTTCGGTAAAAAACTAAACAATCATATTCTAAATTAATCCTCTTTGTAGATGAACAAAAAATGGCACAGTATGCTCAAGAGGAGAAGAATATCAGAGAAGAAAATCTTAGATTACAGAGAAAACTACAGTTAGAAATGGAGCGTCGAGAAAACTTGTGTCGGCACCTGTCAGAGAGTGAATCTAGTCTTGAAATGGATGATGAAAGGTATTCTTTTAGCAAAGTTCATATAATGTGTTTTATTCATGGATAAGTGGTTCCCCCAACAGATCATTGAAAAAATACATGGAGGTTTTAATTGGCAGTTGATTATGTTTCGAAATAGGTGATTCAGGGTTCATGAACAAATTTAATTTCACATTCCTTTTCAAAATTGCCAATGAATTGAACGGCGGTGGGGTATTGGAAACAAGTGCCTTCTAACATTCCCATACATTTAATTCTTATAGTCAAAGGATGAGGGGCATTAAGACCCATAATTGGCCCAAGAAAATGTAGTTGCTTGAAAAATAATGATATTTATAACAAATATCAACTTATATGTGGTTACAAAGAAAACACACAAAATGAGGCAATTTTTGTTCTTTTTTGCATAATTATGACATCACATATAGCTGTCTTATTTGACAAAATAGGGAAAATCTGCAATTTTGAATATTTTTAGTGTATATTTGCCTTTAGAAAACTTTGGGCGCAAACAACAACTTCAAACTTTTAGAAGTGAAAGGTATCATAAATTTACACATTTTATCCAAGTATGAAGCTGTTGTTTTAATGCGCCCACATTCTTCCAGACCAAAAAGTGTGTGGAAATCAGCAAAAAACAATGAATTAGGACAATTTCTTTAATTTATAGCTTTTTTAGTAAACTTATTGGCAAAACAACTAAAGTGATATGGCAAAAGCTTATCATTTTCTTAAAGCCTTATATTTGATCAATGTTTCATCAACTTAAGGGGGTACAGAACACCTAAGGGAAATGACTCTTAAATATCACTTGAACATTTTAGTCAGCCACAATTATTCAGAGATCTCAAGCTTCTCAATGATCAAAAAATGAAATGTTGAAACTCCATTATGTTCAATGAAAAATTTCACAAGAAACCTATGGTTCGATTTTCTTAAGATTTGACATATTAATTCATATGACTAAAGTGCATATTTATGCAAATTTTCATGAAATTTAAACGACACAATTTTATTTTAGCCAAAGTGTTGGAAACCCCCTTAAGACATCCATATGGTCAGTTTAAATTTCATGGTAAATCTTGGGCCAAAAATGGGTCTTATTACCACTCATCTTTTTGTAAGTTGACTTATCACTCAAAAATATAAGTAAAAATTAAATATAGGAACAGTTAAACATGTACTTCCAAAAAATAAAGATTCTTAATAAATGTACAGTTCTATCACTATTCCGAGATTTTGTTATTTCTTAATGAATGATAAAATAACATAGAAAAGCCATTAAGGTGGCTCGAGGCTTTTCTACTGAGCATCTATTTGCACTTATTGGTATTTTGTATAAAATTGATAAATTAAGTGGATATGGCAGACAAAAACTATTTATTATAATATATTTAATCAAATTAGAAGCAATCGTAATACAAAAAAGGTCTTTTAAATCATTTTTAGAATTTCCCCGTACTAAATCAAAGGGAGATAATTTATAAAGAATGTATAGGAAAAATTTCAAATTTCATGAGTATCTTGAAAAAATGAATAATGACCCTATGTTTATTAGGGCCCCGCATCAAAGATGCGGACGCCCTATAGTTTTCACTTTGTCCGTCCGTCCGTCCGTCAACAATTCTTGTGAACACTAAAACTCAAAAACTATTAACACCACAGTTCTGAAACTTTGCACAGCTGCTAAGTAGCATGTCATGATGTGCATATTAAAATTTTGTGCAGATCTGATTAAAATTTTTGTAAAAAATCTTCATTTTTTATTGAAAATCACAGATTTTGAGAATTGGACTTTGTGAACACTAAAACTCAAAAACTGTTAACAATACAGTTCTGAAACTTTATTCAGCTGCTAAGTAGCATGTCATGATGTGCATATTAAAATTTTGTGCAAATCTGATTAATATTTTTGGAAAAAAACTTCATTTTTTATCGAAAATCACAGATTTTGAGAATTGGACTTTGTGAACAATAAAACTCAAAGGCTATTAACAATACAGATCTGTAGTTTCATATGCATTCCATGGAACATGCCTTAGTGGTTATAATTAAAGTTCGTATGATTTTGAAAACACTTTGATATTTTGCCGCGGGGCCCTTTCTGACTTTGTCAGTATTCTAGTTTTGAAGAGCTTTAGAAAAGAGACTTTCATTCAGATTTTGAGCTGATTCTATAGTAGGAATTCTTCTTTAGGTGCCTCTATAGCTTTTCTCCCTCTATATTCTATATAAAAGTATTTTAACTTTGCTATTTTTAGAAAGCAGCTAGAGCTCTAAAATGAATATTGACCCCCTCTTTTTATTTGATTTTTTTTTCTATGCATTAAGGTTTAAAATCAATGTACCAAAAATGAAAAAAAATCTATAGTAGAATACTAATAGCCCTGAGACACCTTAAGCTCGTTCAATAACTCACATCACAGATCATATGTAAAGAAAGACTCTGAGTGGTTTCAAACAAACAAAAAAGTTTTATTGGTAGGGGGGGGGGGGGTTATAGATAGGGTAAAGTTATTTAGTCAATCAAAAAGTCAAAGAAATAAAGAGAAAGAATGAGCAGTCAGATGATAAGGTGTTGACTGATAACACCTTATTGCCTGACTGTTGTGTTATTCTTTAAAACCTTTTGTATGATTTTTTTTAATAACTCTGCATCTTTTTGGATCAAGTCTACTTCTTGGCTGTTTAGGGACAATTTTACCCTAACACAACCTCCTTATATAAACAACAATTTAAAAAATCCACAATGGAAAACGAAGTTGTCAGATGACCCCTTATAGGGGTTACAGCCCCTTAAAGGCAAAAAATAGTGTTTTTGGCCCATAGAATAAAAACTATTGCAGATAGAGAAAAGATGTCGCTTGCTTAAATGTTTCCCCTAACACAACCTACATATATGAACAACAATTAAGAAATCCCCATTGGCCCATTGGAAAACAGCATACAGTTGAAGAAAATTTGTATCCAAATAACTTGCTTTCAAATTTTTGCTCGAATTAATCTCTGCTTATAATAAGCAATTTAAAGCAATCTGAATGCGTTTCATCTTTATCAAGAAAATGTTAAAAGATTTTATAGAAGTATTTCATTTTCAGACATTTCAATGAGATGACGAAACAACAAGAAATGAGTCATGTTGTACGACCAAGAACAGTCTCAAGTCCTATCCCATATGGTTCTCCTAACACATCCAGACCAATATCACCTGGTAAGTCTCAATTCCTATCCCTTATGGTTCTCCTAACACATCCAGACCAATATCACCTGGTAAGTCTCAAGTCCTATCCCTTATGGTTCTCCTAACACATCCAGACCAATATCACCTGGTAAGTCTCAAGTCCTATCCCTTATGGTTCTCCTAACACATCCAGACCAATATCACCTGGTAAGTCTCAAGTCCTATCCCTTATGGTTCTCCTAACACATCCAGACCAATATCACCTGGTAAGTGCCAAAGATAACAAAAATTTAGCCTGAAATAATAATTGCATTTAATGAGATCAAAGTAGAAAAAAATGTATTTTAATAACTATCAGTATTCAATATTAAAAGGATCTGTTTCTCATCTTTTTTTCCGTATGGCTATAGATGAACTATTTAATTAAAAGTGTGAATGATAAGACTTTTATATTGCCATTATATATGAAGCTTTAGCACATATGCAAGTTGTATGGAAAGGTATATTTTAGTTGAATTTACAGCTTCTATAAATGTTTTGTTTGAATAGTTAATGCCACAAATTTTTCAGTTAACTTTTATATAGTTGTATTTTGCAAATGTGTAAAATTAGTGTTGATTCCCCCATCCCCCACAAATATAGATAAACAACTATAAAAACTGATCTATTGTACATTTATTAATTGATATTTTCTCCTCAGGTATGAACTATCCAGCATTTAGTCCACCGAGTCCAATGAGACGGAGTACCGGCAGTACTAGTAGTACAAGTAGTGGAACATTCCATCCTCCACACCATTTACCTGGTACTTCTCCACCAGTACACACACACATGCAGGTAAATACACATCAAATACACACATGTAAAACATCATGCAGGTCATAAACATACAGGTAAATAGCCATCATATATACCCACATGCATGAAAATGCATTAAATATATCCACATAAGGTAATAGAAATACAAGTAGCATAAAAGATAGAATCCATATAGGTGATTGAAACCAACCCTATTTCCTTGTATTAGCAGGGTTGCCACGCATCCTTGAAACCTGGAAAAACCCTTGAATTTCATTTGTCAGTTCAAGGTCCTGGAAAAGACCTTGAATTTTGAAAAAAATGAAAATATCCTCGAAAAACCCTGGAATTTTCCACTATCAAAGGTTCAAAATTGAACTGTTTCACAAAAAATTTCATTGAAAATGACTTAAATACCCTTGAAAAGTCCTGGAAAACCCTTGAATTTTGCAACAACAAAATAGGGGCAACCCTGGTATTAAAGTGCTTGATATCTTTGGTTATCAGTTATATCTTTTATGTTATTGAGTACATTGTACTTTGGGACAAATTTTGTAGTTTACTGTTAATGTGATACTCAATATTCATGCCAGGCAATTCATGGTTGAACTGATTAACACCATATCTGTTGTTTACAATGTATGGACAAAAGAGTAAGTTCAGTGGGTGCTTCTATAAATTCCAAAATGGCTGCCCTCTGCACACTTGAGAGGCATTTACAGTGTAAAGATTTCAGCTTTTTGACATTGTTAATGCTTATTTATTTGTATTATCCAGAGACCAAGAACAACAAACACAGATAAATTTGCCAGACCCAGTAGTTTTCCAGAGAGAAAAGAAACCACCTGAAAAGATATCACTCATCTTTAGTTTGGTGCTAATAGCGAAATGTTTCGTGCTTACAGACTTGCCGAGAACGAGAGAAAAATCCACATAGTGGGCAGGAGTGTAGTGATCATGCTTTGCATTGTTTTGTCACTTGCAGTCATGGTAACTGCTAGATTCCATCTGTTTGTTTTTGTGTATCCATGGAAACAAGTTTATGTTTTAAAAGATTTTTCGTTTTGTACAATTTTATTATTTCAATTTTACAAAGACATTCAGATTTTGTTAGATGTGTAATTTTGTGGCAGAACTTTACATATATAGACATGTGTATTTAGTGTGATTCATATGGTATACATGTTGTGCATTTTTTTATATTAAGATGGATATTACAAAAGTTATCCTAGTCCATATCATTAACAACAGTTACAGTTGTTGTTTTTTTCTTTACATCAAACATGTTTAAGGAATTTAGCATGTTTTGTAATTTGAATACCTAGTCATTGTAAATTGAAATTTTAAATTGAAATTTAAAAAATATAGGTGATGGCTTAAAAGTGAAATCTTAATTGTCACTGATTTCTTATTTAAAACTTATTTTAAGTTGAATTGAAAAGAAGTAGATTTTGCATGTTTCTTTCTTTATTTTTTAATATTTCATGCTTACACAAGTGCTTGACATTGTCCATGGTCTGTGATACAGTGAAGGTATTTCCATTTATTCAGTCCCTGTAGGTGGTAGTCTTAGCAATGCTTTTAGGGTAGATATTGTTTTTCCTTTGATTTTTGGTAAAAAAAAAAGTGATGCCAATGTTGTTTGAAAATATTATAGAAGAATTCTTTTTTTATCTATATTGCAAAAAAGTTGTTATTTTGAACTAGCTTAGAGTTATTTGTAGAGAAAATTATATTGAATATGAGAGTTTTTGCAGGATATTAAAATGTCAGAAATCAGTATTAGCTTAAAATTTGACAATATAAAGCTTTTAATTTCTGAATATTGTCAGCATATTACTCCTGAATTTTAATGTAGAATTTTCATAACAGATGTTGCTTTCAGTGTTAAAATTAATTTTAGTAAAATGTTAAAAGTTATACTAGTTTTCATATTTGGAATAAAAAATAGTAAGAAAAATATTTTATATCCTCAATGACACATCAAAGTTGACACATTTTGATTTATTGAAAATAATTTAAACACTCAAAGTTTATGTGAATATTCAATTATATTCTGTAAACTTGTTTAAATTTGTGGCCATAAAGTTTTAGTGATAAACTTAAATTTTCTCATGTTGTGCAAACAAATTTTGATATTTTAAGATTCTAAGAGCTTTTGTAAATTTAATTTCTTTATACCGACATGCAAACTTATTTTTAGCAATTTTAGCACAAAAGTTAAGAAAGTTTATATCTCGCTAAAATTAATTTGTTGAAACTGTCCTGTACAGTAATTGTATTTGTTCTGTCCCTTTATCTTTGGCAGCTTTTGTGTTTCTATTTCTGCATTTATTTTATTGACAAATAAGGTTTATAATTGGCTCTGATATAAATATGTAATTATATGCTCCTGAATGGAGTAATAAATGGTAGAGATGTCAATATTTTTGTATTACTACATGTATGAGCTAAATTTTCCTTCAACGTCAGGTTTAGCACGCTTGTTTTCCAAACTTTCAATGTCTTTTTAAGGTTTTTTTCTCTGTAAATTTCAACGTCATTAAGGGCACATGTGACCTACAAAAAAAGCTAGTTTGATTTTATTTTCGAATATAAAATTGTTTCAATTACTCGCATTATCAATTAGTCTGAAATATAAGATACAAACTAATGAAAATATTAAGACATGTAAGAGGTTTGTTACATTTTTGTCGACCTCAAAATCTAAAGTATCATCTGACAATATCATTAGCAAATTTCACATGTTAACATCAAACCATTAACATTTTAGTTAAGTAGCATTGTCATATTTTCATACATATCATGGTGGACACTGCTTAATACTGTTTGATTAAAACCAAACTGGGATATTTTTTTTAAAGTGTTTGATATTGTTATCTAATGGCTGTTTATTTTCTACAAAAATTCTGTAACATTAAATACTCTCTATTCATAGTTATTTTCTTTTGTCTCTCATGTAAAAATAGTAATCACTTTTCTAAATATAAAACTATTAATGAAGCCACTTGGCAACATCTTTATTCAGTTAGTTGATAATATTTGTAGGTTGGTGTGTATTGTGAGGATGTCAAATGTGTTAACATCTTAAAGGTGAACTGTATATTTGATTGAATTCATAAAAAACACTCCCACTAACTAGGGAGATAATTAAAAAGTATTTTGTCCAAAATGGAACGTTGGTTATGTTCTTGTTTTATTTTAAAGATGATATAACAGTGATATTCAGAACATTATTGTTACACTTGGTCTATAATTGTAGGATTAGTATGATAATTCTTTTGTTTATTATTGCTTTTGCTATTTTTATAAGAAATTGTGAATGATTGTTGTGAATTTTGGTGCAGTATTTTGTGAATGATTGTGATTTTCCCAGGTGAGTCTGATAAAATTACAGGTGTACACAGATTGGCCTTAGATATTTACATGTACAGTATAAACAGGTGGGGAGCTTGTTGTTAGTTGGCCTAATACATGTAATACATTACATCGGAAACTTTTTCTTCAAATTGAACTTCTTTTAAGTAGATATAATCATTTTGAACATAAACATATTCCAGTTTTCAACATAAAAGGGGGGGGGCAAAGGCATTCTTGATGTTTTACAGAATCTATGAGTGTTAAAAAAATATTTTTGGGAATAGAAGAAGGAGCTTCAAATTCATTCTTAATGTCATAGCATTTAATTGCTTTTAGTTAATCATTTGAAAATATTAATCAAGATACATATGTAAATCATTTGTTCTTGTTTGTTAGTCAAACTTTTGTTTATTTAAAAGAACTGTTGACAGGCTGTTTACAGTCAATAGATCTTTATTTTAGAATTTTAAAACTTTTTCACAAGTATATGCTATTGTGAAATGATAACATTAAAGATTCATTTTCCCCCATTTCAGTATAACCTTTCATTTATAGCTCTCTTCTATATGTATGGATTGTTGTCTCAAGGAGTTTACTCCTCTTATATTACTTTTATCATCAAATTTATTATCCGTACCGACCTTTCACATCTCAATGTCAGCTTATTATGACACTTTTAAAGTAAACACCACTTTCTTGAACAAACTTGAAACTATCAAAATTATATTTTAAGATTCAGAGTTGATGTCAAAGATTTATCTTAAATATTTTACTCAAATTGCCATTTACTTAGAGATGTTTTCTTCTATGCATCATTATGCATTGCTTCGATTGGTCAATGATAAGCCATTCTCATATAGACAAACATACTTGCTTATTTCCTTCCTTTTACATGGCCTGTGATTGGTTAGGCCTTATCTGTTGTACATTCAGACTGATTATTGTGATAATTAATTTGTTATGTATGTGCTAATCTGTTGTATATAAACTTTGTTATGTATCTGAATAAAAAATATCACGCCCTTATTTTTGTTTTATCAGCACTTCACTGAACCACTATTCTTTGTCCTTTGTTATCTGCAGCGTCACAATAAAATCTATCATACTATATTTTGACCTCTAGCTTCCTAGCACCTGAGTTCACTCATGTTACGACTTGAGTTCGCTTTGTTGATTTTGTGTTTCTTCATGCTGTTTTTGTTCGTGTTTATTGGTTTCGTCGTTGCCCTTTCAGACTTTCAGAATGCCCCTTTTCTTCTTTCTTGACATTGACTGACAGCTTTATCCAATGGTACTCTATGGTGTTAACATTTGAATATTGTAACTCTAATAAGAAGCTCTTACCGGTAGTTTTCAACAGAATAATATTTTGAGTATTTACCGGTATGTCTTCCCCCACATAATTGATTGGGATACACATTATTTGTGTCTTGTCCTTCTTAGATCTGTCACTAGGTGGATTCAATGAAGTCCTCTAATACTACTTGACAGAATTTATTGAAACTTGGTACACAATATGTAGTTGTACATGTTATCAGGAAATTTTTATAACTGAAATTTTTGGGGAGTCATGGCCCTTTGAGCTTCAAATTTCTCTCAAAAGATCCTCACATTGAAGCTCCTATGGAACGATACTAAACCAAGTAAAACAAGTAATCTGTTAGCTACTGCTCACTCAGTGTATCCTGCTACCCCCTAAATGAACTATGTTGGTTAACAGGAAGTAGATATGAGACAGACCGAATTTTGATACTCTCAATAAAGGACCTCATACTGAAGCTATATATCAAATTTCAAGTCACTGAGATATGTAGTTTCTGAGAAAAATGTTTAGAAATTTTCAACAATTGACCAGTAATGTTGAAAACTGATTAAGTCAACAGGAAGTAGATATCCAACAGAGCTAATTTTGGTACTCCAATAAAGGACCTTATACTGAACTCATATACCCAATTTCAAGTCATTGTAAAATGTAGTTGCTGAGAAAAATGTTACGATGGGAAATGAGAGCAGACATGGTTTTTGGCTAATAACAAACTTTATTTTCAAATTGTACTTGGGCTATCTGTCAATACACCAACAGCCCAATATCAGTGCTATATACACATTTGCATATCAAAGACCTTTAATTGAAAGCAATATAACTTGGATTTATAAAAAGTTCATTTACTTATGATGTACACTAGTTCTGACACAGCTTCAATAATATGACCTACCTAAATTAATAGGCACCCAACTTGTTACCAAGCGCAATGGCAGGTGTGATGACTAACTTGGCTGTCTTGTGCCCTTACCCTTGGGGAACATTGCAGTACACTCGTTACGACATAAGTTTGTTGTCTGTTTCTGTTCTTCCATCTGATTTAGTTTTTGCCTTTTTGACATCATTGAAATGCTACATTAGTACTTGTTAGCTTCTTTTATTATCCTTTTTGACATCATTTAAAGGCTACATTGGTACTTGTTAGCTTCTTTTATTATGTCCCTCCCCTTCCACTTTGGTGGGCTTACATATTGTTTTTGTCATGTTTTGTCTGTCCATCTGTCAGTCACAAAGTTATACCACTTAACCACTGAAATTACTCAACAGAATTTCATGACATTTGGAGTAAGTACACCATATGTTGTTGTGCATTTTACCAAGAAATTTTGATCCTAAATAATTTGTGGGATTATGCCTAATAAACTTATTATGCTCCAGAAATCAACAGGAATATTTGTTTTGCTTAACTCCTATAAGAGACTACTCAATCAATTTTGATTACAAATACCTTGTACCCGTAGGAAGTTGTGCTGGTTACTAGAAAATAAATTTTGTTTCTCAAAATTTTGTGGGAGTAACAACTCTTTGAAATTTTAGGGAAACAGTGGCGACAAACAAAGTTTAATTATGTTGCATTGCCTATTGATACACCCCAAAACTAAAGTTTCATTAACTTGGGACATGTAGACATGAATAAAAAGCTACGCCGAGCGCAGCATGATACGACCGCCACAAGTTTAACCCTGTACGTTGGAGGCCTAATATGGATAGTCCATTGCTTTGGTCACATGAAGCCCAAGGTGGACTTACAAAGCTTTTTGACACATGCATCCTGTGGTGGACTTAAAAATGCATTTTTGACACATATATATTTATATCAACATCTAATACAAATAGCCTTATTTATATACATGTAATAACTACAACTTAATTTTAAGTATAAAACTATTTGCCTTGACAAACTTTTAAAATTTGTGTTTTTGGCCCCTTTGACCCCTAATTTCTCGAAAACGGTAAGAGATATTGCAAATCTGATTGAAAAACGCAGCCAGGGATTTTCACAAGGATTCCAATGAAAAAAAAAGATTTTGAAAATCAGACCAAAAATAAAAAAGTTGATTTTATGGGCGTGGCCTGTCTTTAGCCCTCTGTAGCAATGTAATGGTGAAATACATATCAAAATCATTGACACATTTAGTAGACAGAATTTCATGAGCACTTCAACAAAAAAAGAATTTTCAAAATTGAATGAATAATGAACATTCTACAACAGTTTTGTCAATACACCCATTTTAGTCCCTTTGGCCCTTTTTTCTAAAACAGTAGGGGCCACAAACCCCAAATACAAAACCAACATTCCTTTAGTGGATATAATCATCATATTTAAACTTCATAACAATTGGCTGGCCCACTACAACTTAATATTGGTAAAAAACTATTTGCCTAGACAAACTTTTATAAATGGCGTTTTTGGCCCCTTTGACCCCTAATTTCTCGAAAACGGTATGAGATATTGCAAATCTGATTGAAAAACGCATTACAAGGATTCCAATGAAAAAAAGATTTTGAAAATCGGACCACAAATAAAATAGTTGAATTTTTTTGGTGTGGCCCCTTTTTGACCCCTTATAGCAATGTAACCGTACAAGATACATCAAAGGTGTTGTTATATTTTGTTAACAGAATTTATAGAGGAATACAATAAAAAAAGAATGATCAAAATCGGATGAAAATTAAACATTCTACAGACGTTTTGTCAATACACCCATTTTAGCCCCTTTTTGTCCTTTTTTCTAAAACGGTAGGGGCCAGAAACCCCAAATGCAATACCAACCTTCCTTTAGTGGCTATAAACATCATATCAAAATTTTATAACATTTGGTTATACCAACCTTCCTTTAGTGGTTATAAACATCATATCAAAATTTTATAACAATTGGTTAACTACAACTAAAGTTATCGCACGGAAACCAACAACGACAACAACGATGACATCGCCATAACATAATAACATCGCAAAAAATTTGCGGTCGTATAAAAAGCTAAATATAAATATATTGTGGTTACTGTACTCAAAACCATTGCAATTTCCAAAAGACATAATTCACCATCTCTCAACATTTGGGACAGACAGACGAACTAACCCAAATACTTTATACCCCCCTACTTTCGTAAATGGGGCATACAAATGCAGTCATGGAATTTAGGATTATGGATCTACAGGATTTTATCCATGATTTTGAAATATTCTCATTATATTGTTACAAAATTTACAGGACTGAACACAATTTCAGGTCGTGGGCTGTTCCCCTGTGCTAAATTCCATGACTGAAAATGTTGGAAAGCTATGAACAGATGACTTCTATGGTCATTTGCCACTCTATAGCCTGGCACAAAATACATGTACATGTATAAATGAGCCTGAAAATGATGTATATGTTTATTATAAATTTATAAAAAAAATCAAATAACAATCAATAATAAGAAGAAGTACATTGTAGAAATAATGATTGTTTTATGCAAAAAAAAAAAAAAAAATCTTATCAAACATGATTTGTCAAATCAATAATAACAAATATAACATAAAAAAAAAAACATTTAGCACTTACAATATAATACTAGCATATCTACAACATATTCAAGTGATTTTGGTGTGTAGCCATTGATTCATTTAAAAACTTCAATAATGTCATGGTAATGTATTTCTAATTATCACTCTTTGCTTCATTTAATTTAATTCTTGGACTAAGGTCATAAAAATGTGTAAAAAAATATATGCCAAATAATTTCCTTTCTGAATCAATTTTTGACTTAATTTTATAAACATACTTGTAAATGGTTATAAATAAGAGCTACATAAACAATTTTATTTTTCCTAGATTACTTGGTACAAGAAAAAAGAAAACCATGTATCTAAAGCAATATAAAAACCCAGCTGTATTGAAATGTTGCAGCTGCATACGATGCACTTTCAGACAAACCCTTTACCCTTTGGCTTTACCCTGTATAAATCAACATGGAGAATTTTTTAAACAGTTATTTCTAACCAAGCTTATTGGACAACTTGTTCTGTCTGAGAACATCATTGTATGATCCATAATTCTGTGGGATTTGGTATTTAGCTGCCAACATATCATTATTCAAGGCTAAAGTTTGTTTCAATTTATCTTTCAAACTCAATTTCTGGAATTTGTTTACATAGAAATTTTTCGCTGACCTCACTTTAAATGCTGACGATTTTCCTTGGAATGGAGTGATGGTTCCGCCAATAGATTTATGGTTGCCAAAGTAACTGATGCGATAAGTTCCTATCTCCTGATTGGCTGGAATGTCCCATGTGATTGTGACCTCACTCTCTCCAAGGAGTGTACTTGTTACATGCCAAGCAAACCTACAAATTTGAGATAAATTTCAAGATCTGTTCATCATATCTATACATATTAGATGGAGCCTTACTGCTGAAGTGAATTTTTGTGTGCAAGCTGAATGTTTTGCATCTTCAGAATCTGCAACTTTTCATTTTTTAACAGTATAAATAGGTTTGGTGGAAAGTTCAGATTAAAGTCAAACTTTTAAAAATTTTAACTGGATTATTCATTAATGAAAGCAATGAAGCTAATTATGGCATTAGATTCATTATTTTCACAATTGGTCATAAAACTACATGTATACAGTAGAAAAGTTTTTTTTATGTCACAGTGACAATAAAATGATGACAACTAAACAGTGGAATTGAGTTTAAAACTAGAAAAACTGTGAGCCGCAGCTCACAAATAAATACCCCCCACCCCCCAAAAAATTAATCAGATAAAATTTAGAATAGAAGATGCATATCTACATTATGTCACAAAGATTGTGTGTAGGTTTCATGAAAATCCATCAAGGGGTTTAGGAGGAGTTGCAGATAAGAGATGGGCACCCCCATGTAGTCGAATGGCTGAGTCCATGTATTGCTATGGGAAACCCCAAAATCATTCTGATCAAACTTTCTAATAGTAAGTGCACATCTATATTATGTTACAAAGATTGTGTAAAAGTTTCATGACAATCCATCAAGGGGTTTAGGAGGAGTTGCAGATAAGAGATGGGCACCCCCATGTAGTCGAATGGCTGAGTCCATGTATTGCTATGGGAAACCCCAAAATCATTCTGATCAAACTTTCTAATAGTAAGTGCACATCTATATTATGTTACAAAGATTGTGTAAAAGTTTCATGACAATCCATCAAGGGGTTTAGGATGAGTTGTGGATAAGATATGGGTACCCCCATGTAGTTAAATGGCTAAGTCCATGTTTTGCTATGGGAAACCCCAAAAATCATTCTGATCAAATTTTAAAATAGTAGATGCACATCTACATTTTGTCACAACAATTGTGTGTAAGTTTCATGAAAATCCATCAAGCGGGTTTCGGAGGAATTGCGGATAAGAGATGGGTACCCCCATGTAGTCAATGGCTACTTCCATGTTTTGGTATAGGAAACCCCAAAAATCATTCTGATCAAATTTTAAAATAGTAGGTGCACATCTACATTATGTCACAAAGATTGTGTGTAAGTTTCATGAAAATCCATCAAGGGGTTTAGGAGGAGTTGCGTATAAGAGATGGGTACCCCCATGTAGTCAATGGCTAAGTCCATGTTTTGGTATAGGAAACCCCAAAAATCATTCAGATCAAATTTTAAAATAGTAGGTGCACATCTACATTATGTCACAAAGATTGTGTGTAAGTTTCATGAAAATCCATCAAGGGGTTTAGGAGGAGTTGCGGATAAGAGATGGGTGCCCCCATGTAGTCGAATCGCTAAGTCCATGTTTTGCTATGGGAAACCACAAAAATCATTCTGATCAAATTTTAAAATAGGTGCACATCTAAATTATGCCACAAAGATTGTGTGTAAGTTTCATGAAAATCCACCAAGGGGTTTAGGAGGAGTTGCGGATAAGAGAATTGGGTACCCTGAAGTGTAACGGAAGGATGGACGGACGGACTATATACCCCCCACTTTTGAAGTGGGGGGTATTAAAATACTTTAAAAAATATCTCACAAAATAAGTGCTATTTATGATTAAAAGATGGTTCAATTCAATAAAGATCTTGCTATGGTTAGGGTTAAGGGTTGTGATTTCTTGTATTCTTTGTATTATTGTCTTTTGTATTGACTGGTTTGTCTTTTTACTTTTTAGACTTCTGACATTTGTATGCCTCATTGATACAGTACTTCTTTAGTTCCTTAACAAATACCCAGTTTTGAGTTCTTACTTTGTTTGCCAATGAGCATCTGTGTAATTTTGTCTCCATACTCCATCTGGGCCAAGTACATCTACTGATAGAAAGGTACTCTCAGGCTGAAAAAGATAATCACTTATTGGAAACTTACTTTATCAAACCAGATATGAAATTGTCTATCATTGACAAAAACGTTTCACCAAATATTTTGTCATCTAAGAGTGTATGAGGCAAATGTATTGAAAAAACATTCAATTTTAGAATTGTTTTTCTACACACATTTATCTATTGTATGAAATTAAGTATTAAATGTTTAAAAAGAATAGCAGATTTGGAGAAATCCATGAGGTGAAACAGATATAGGATGAGGAATCCTTTGTCATTAGTAACTAAGTCAATGTTTTTGCTTTGAGAAACCCTAGATAGCAATCTGAGAAAATAATAAAATAGGATATCTACATTATGTCACAAAGGTTGTGTAAAAGATTCATCTAAATCCATCAAATAAATTAGGAGTAGAGGACAACAATATGACTTTAGTGGTCCCTACATGTCACTTCACATTACACAGGCAAAGGACTCGATAATTAACAAACAAAGACACAGACTGGAAAAAATGTATGACTTTGAGAGATAACTGAACCTTAAATCAAGTGACCTATGAAAAACAATTCTTTTAACTTACTTTTCTGTCATTCCTAGGGTTTGCACCAATAAACTTTACTACAACAGTAACTCCCTATAATAAAACAATAAAATAAAACATTCCATCAAAAGACCTCAATACACATAATCATATGACTTAACCTGCAATTATTTTAAGTTTTGACTCATTTAGGTTGCATGCTTAAGAATAATGTAATCTTCTTTATAAATATCCCAGAGCCTCCATTGAGAATTTCCTTATTACAAAAGTATTGAACTAAAAGCAGTTTATGTTAATTTCAGAAACTTAAATATCCATTCAAAGAAAACAAATGTCATTTTGTTTTTGATAAAAATTATCTCAATTGTAATCACACTTGACCTGTTGGGACTATAAATCATTAAAATGTCTGTCTATATTGTTCTCAGTACCATTAGAAGCAAACTTATTTTACAAAAAAAAGTCAATCTGGGACTATGACAAATCTATACTACCTGATTATATGAAGATTGGACATCCTCTGTTGGGTCTCCATAATTCTTGCCAAAAGGTGCATGATCAAAGACCACAGGTAACATGAAGGACAGCTGTTTGTCTAAAAGGTTGGGTGGGTTTGGTCCTGGGGCCACTGTTTGATTCTAATAAAAAAAAGTTTTCATAACGTACATTGTACTATTTGTGATTAACAAAATTCTGTGAAACTATTATATGTAATTCAAAGAATGATATTTGAAAAAAAATACAATATTCATGTGACGACATGAAATGTTGATGACGGCAAAGCCACATGGCAAAATATGGTCTATGGGCTCATAGATGAAAGTGTTTCAGCCAAACACAAAGCTTGATGTACTATTATGAAATTAAACCTCTTTCTTCTCCTAAGACAACTAATTACCAAACATGTAGGTGTCATTTAAAATTAATGAAAAAGGGTACCACTATCCTGAAATTCAGTATAATCTTAAATGCACTTGTACAAATAAATGTGTCTCCTACAGACATGGTCTATAAACATACTAACCTTGGCCATAGCCTCAGCTAACATGACATAATTCTGTATATAAGCTTGTAAGGTGTGTGGTCCAAAAATGGTGGATCCTCCTTCATATCTCTGTTCCTGTAAAATACATGACGGTTATCATTATACAGGAAATTTAACCTTGGTATGTGCATTTTAGTTAAGTAGTACTCCACCTAAGAATCATGCAAAATTGAAGAAAAGTGATTCATCGATAAAAAGGCTACAGTGGTTTATTTTTAACAAAAGATAGTTCAAAGTATACAAAATAAGAAATAAATAACAATTTGCTCATAACTGTCTGGTCCTGGGAGAAATCTTGCTATTTTGTTACAATGGTTTCTATGGAAATTATTGACAGTTTTAAGAGTTATCTCCCTTTCTTACAATTTTCCAATGCATTCTATATATTTTTTTTCTTTCAGGACCAATGCTTGTTTGGAAAAAGAGTACGAAATATCGAATCAGGGTGCTAGTAGGAGTAACATATCAAAAATAAAGTGGTGTAGGCTTTCCACCCATGAATCGCTTTTTGCATGGATCTTATAAAAAGTGGTACTTAATTCTTTAAAAAAAAACTTAGATACTGTGAGCTACTGCTCTTTCAGTGTACCCCCGCTACGCCCAAAATTAGCTATGTCAGTAAACTGGAAGTAGATATCTAACAGACCTTATTTCAATACTCGCAATACAGAACCTCATACTGAACTATCTAATTCCTGTGATGAATAGTGGTGGAAAAACCCGTAACAAAAAAATTCAACAATTTACCAGAAATCTTGAAAATTAACTGAGTTGGTCAACAGGAAATAGAGATCTAACAGACCTAATTTTGATACTTGTGATAAAGGACCTCATAATGAAGCCATATACCAAATTTTAAGTCTCTGTGATATGTAATTATTGAGAAAAATGTTACGAAAATTTTCAACAATTGACTAATAATGTTGAAAATTGACTAAGTCGGTACACAGGAAGTAGATATCTTAGAGACCTAATTTTGATACTTGTGATAAAGGACCTCATTAGGAAGCCATATACCAAGATTCATGTCACTATGAGTTGTTGCTGAGAAAACTTATGAAAGTAATGTTGCCAAAGGACAGAGGTAAATCAGTATACCCCTTCTTCTTCGAAACAGGAATACATTTACTAACAGAAAACAAGTAATCCATAGGCTGATATAGGATACTAAGGCTTAAACTATGGAGAATGAAAATACATGCATTTAACCTTTAATCATAACATTTGGAAATGGATTAGCAAAGGACCCAGCTTTTAACTTTTGCATGTAAGAAATACAAATCTTACTTGATATTCTTCATAGGTAGTAGTATATCCTGAGTAATCATTAGATAGTCCAGCAATCACTGTCACAGTATCTGATGGGAATCCATTGGTTATCAGGGTCTGAAATAATAAGTAACCAGAGTCTATAAAAGAATACATTAAAGTTGTGAATACATCTAATTTCTGTGGGAAACAGCATATGGTATTAATCAGTAAGTTAATTTATATAATAGGGAACAAGAGGCTCCCAGGAGCCTAAATATCTCACCTGACGTAAATACCTAAATTTTCATGCTAAGACCACAAAGAATCAATATCGTGTTCTTCAGACTTTAACTTTAAAATAATAGCTCATGTGGACCATCTGTCCAGGTGAGCTAAAAGAGGGGTGAGCATTTTTTTTAAATTAAGTTTTTTCTGAATTTCTGATGTTTAAGAGCAGAAGATTTTTCTTAAGACCAGAGACACATTTGAAAAAAATTTTAGAAAATTTTTTCTTGTTTTCATGGTATAAATCTGATGCAAGCAAGCGATTTGTTCTTTATTTTGAAGAAAATAACTGAAATCAAATAAAAAATGAGTTTCATAAGTAAAACAAGTTGTTCTCAGTGTTTTATG
This sequence comes from Arcuatula senhousia, assembly GCA_963971305.1. Taxonomy (NCBI): domain Eukaryota; kingdom Metazoa; phylum Mollusca; class Bivalvia; order Mytilida; family Mytilidae; genus Arcuatula; species Arcuatula senhousia. The sequence goes on from OZ020307.1 coordinate 59,240,038, forward strand.
ACTTTACCAACTAATTCATAAATTGTATGAGCAAAAAAGAATTGCTTTGAGTTGGTTTTTTTTTCTCTTCTGAAGAGTTGCTGCCCTGGTTTCTATCAATTGGTACAGACAGACCATAACAACAGACATGTATGTCCCCAAATCTTTTACTTTTGTTTTCTTAGCAAAATTTATTGCACAGAACTTCTTAGAAATATCTGATTAAAGCAACAAACCATACCTTTTTGACAGTCTCCATAGTTCTTCTACCAGACATAGTTCTGAAATGATAAACATAATCATTTATATAGGAGAAATGACAAAACAAAATTGAAGGGATTTTCCTCCCATGACAAAACAAAATTGAAGGGATTTTTATCCCTTTAAATAAGCACCAAATATGGGCACCTTTCCCAATGGCAAAAACTTTTTTTTCACAATTCTGACTTAAATTTCCCAAATATAAATTTTCATACATACAAATATAAATTTTCATACAATTCTTTTGACATGGATAAGCTAATTTTTCATGTTTGACTTTAAAGCTAAATCTTATACATGTACTCTATTTCTATTGGAATTACTATATAAGCATAAAAAAAAACACAAATATAATTTTTAAGCATAAAACACAAAATTCTCATACATTTGTACTAAAACTTGCGATTGCAATAGTTTCAAAAAATTATGAAAAACTGTCCATACACTTTTCCAATATCAGTGGAAATGGAAATTACCAAATTGGTCAGAAAAGGCCCTTCAAATATTCTTCATGTTACATTTGCTTACAACATATTTTATTACATGTTTTATCAATTTAGTAATCCTAAATAAAGTACAAAATGTATTAGTGATAAATTATTTCAATCAACTCTTACACGAAACAGACAATTAATCACAAAAACAAGAAATGGCCCTTTCCAAAACGCAAGCAACCAAGTGTACCTTTTTGATTAGTTGTAAACTTACGTAAATTCTGAAGGGACAGCAATTATGGCTAGCTGACCAACTCTTAACAGCTGTACATCCAGTATTTCTGGCTCCCACATGTAAGGGTTGGTAATCTGTAAAGTCATGCAAAATATTTCAATAACTATTTAAGTTTTTAAACTTAAGAGGAAATTTAAACAGACAAAATTCTTACAGGATTAGTTAACATAAGAGAACAATAGTACATACACAAAAACTGCAATCTTCTAGTAGATAGTACTGTGGATTTATTTATTTTGGTAGGTATCAATTTTCCTGGTTTCTTAAAAAATATATTTGTTATTATGTATGATTTTGTGACATGCATAAGTTGCTAAAAAAGAATCAACAGTAATTAATCATCTTAAAAGAGTTAATTCCATAAGTAGTAACACTTCATTTGTATGTTGGACAATCATCCACAAAAAAAACATGATAATTGGTACTCCATGAATAATGAAAGAACCTTAGTGAGCACACTCACATACCCCAAGAGTCCACATTATGGACAGAGATTATCTATTTCGAGTTAGGAATAAAAAAGTTTTAAGTTGTTGTCTTTCGAAGACGGCTCATTAAACAAGAATGAATGAGTGACAGAGCTGAAAATGTATCCCACCATATGGGATCCCTCTCTGAAGCCACATACAAAATATCAAAAGTCTATGATTAATAGTTGCTGAGAAATCTGTAAGAAAAATTTTTAACCCTAAAAATAAAGCGAAAAAAGTCTAAGTAGGCTCGTGAAAAACAGGAAGTAGATAATCGACAGACCTAAAAAAAGAATCCCACCATATGGGACACCTACCCGAAGCTAAATACCAAATATTAAATACCTACGATTAATAAATTCTGAGAAATCTGTTTCGAAAATTTTCAAACCTGAATATTTAGCGAAAAAAGTCGAAGTCGGCTATTTAAACAGGAAGTAGATGATCAACAGACCTGAAAACAAATCCCACCATATGGGACACCTACCTGAAGCTAAATACCTACGGTGAAGAGTTCCTGAGAAATCTGTTACGAAAATTTTTAACCCTGAAAATTTAGTGAAAAAGTCAAAGACTGCTATTTAAACAGGAAGTAGATGATCGACAGAGCTGAAAACGAATCCCACCATATGGGACACCTATCTGAAGCTAGATACCAAATATAAAACACCTACAATTAACAGTTGCTGAGAAATTTGTTACGAAAATTTTGATCACGGACAGACGGACTGACGGACGGACGGACGGACGGACAGACGGACCAGTCAAAAACATAATGAAATCATGGACTTTGATAGCTGGGCCTTAGAGAAAACTGGAGTGAAATATATACTCTTGAACCATGCATACCTCACCAGTATCAAGCAGTATAGGTTTAGGTTCCTGACAGGCCTTTTGTTCAGCTGAAGGTTTGGCTAAGAAACCACTAATAAAATTCCAGAGGGCATTACTTGAATTACTTCCTAAAATTATAAAAATATGTAAGATATCACTTTAAAAAAATTCCAATGTGATCTGAATGTGATGTTATAATTTCAAACCAGAAGATGCTTTTGTGAAAACAGATACCAGGATTCATGCACATTTTAAAAAAATCTGAATTCCAGAATCAGAAGCTGGTATGGACTAGAAAAGGTAATGCCCCTGCTTCCCCCAGTACACAATGTTTAAAGTAAAAGACTTATTCATTGTCACCCTAAAACTGCAGGTTGTTATGTATCTGTAAGACAAAGATGATGATACATGTACCCCTATATGTTTAGAAAAATCAACTCAATATTTACATGTAAAATAGTTGAAAAAAGTCCAGAAAACTGATGTATTCTTTAAGTTTCATATTACCAAATGGCCACAACTTTGGTGTAACTCAGGAAAATATACTTCCCCAAGCATAGTAAGCAGTTAGAATTACCTTGCTCAAAGTCAAATGCTCCTGGTCCATCTGTAGTTCCTGCAGCAAAACTATATCCCATGGCTGGTTTACATGTCTTAACCTATAACAAAAACAGTTTTTCGACATAAAATGTCAGATTTAATTGACATCATTTTTAAAACTAGAAATGTTTTTGTATTACCATTGGGCAGAGAAGCATAAAATAGTCTTTTACAAAATATTCTGCATAGTCAATGTTTCATGATAAATGAAAGGTACTATAGGCAATAAAGAATTAACTTTTGGGGAGTTTCTCATAAACTTTACATAAATAATTATTATAAGATATTAGCTATGCCATCAAGATTGACATAAGGACATTTCTGACAGGACCATTGTTTTGAACTGTTACAAACCTTAGTTGTGGTATTGAGCTGTACCATAACCTTTGTCATATCTACATAAGTATGTCTGAAATCTACTGGTCCAGACAGTTTGATTTGGGCCGTCTGGTATAACTCCTACAAATAAAATTCAGTGTATTTAGTATAACAGAAATCTACTGGTCCTGACAGTTTGATTTGGGCCGTTTGATATAACTCCTACAAATAAAATTCAGTGCACAAGTATGACAGAAATCTACTGGTCCTAACAGTTTGATTTGGGCCATTTGGTATAACTCCTACAAATAAAATTCAGTGCACAAGTATGACAGAAATCTACTGGTCCTGACAGTTTGATTTGGGCCGTCTGGTATAACTCCTACAAATAGAATTCAGTGTAAGTATGACAGAAATCTACTGGTCCTAACAGTTTGATTTGGGCAGTTTGGTATAACTCCTCCAAATAAAATTCAGTGTAAGTATGACAGAAATCTACAGGTCCTGACAGTTTGATTTGGGCCGTCTGGTATAACTCCTACAAATAGAATTCAGTGCACAAGTATGACAGAAATCTACTGGTCCTGACAGTTTGATTTGGGCCGTCTGGTATAACTCCTACAAATAGAATTCAGTGCACAAGTATGACAGAAATCTACTGGTCCTAACAGTTTGATTTGGGCAGTTTGGTATAACTCCTCCAAATAAAATTCAGTGTAAGTATGACAGAAATCTACAGGTCCTGACAGTTTGATTTGGGCCGTCTGGTATAACTCCTACAAATAAAATTCAGTGCACAAGTATGACAGAAATCTACTGGTCCTAACAGTTTGATTTGGGCAGTTTGGTATAACTCCTCCAAATAAAATTCAGTGTAAGTATGACAGAAATCTACAGGTCCTGACAGTTTGATTTGGGCCGTCTGGTATAACTCCTACAAATAAAATTCAGTGCACAAGTATGACAGAAATCTACTGGTCCTGACAGTTTGATTTGGGCCGTCTGGTATAACTCCTACAAATAGAATTCAGTGCACAAGTATGACAGAAATCTACTGGTCCTAACAGTTTGATTTGGGCCGTCTGGTATAACTCCTACAAATAAAATTCAGTGCACAAGTATGACAGAAATCTACTGGTCCTGACAGTTTGATTTGGGCCGTTTGGTATAACTCCTCCAAATAAAATTCAGTGCACAAGTATGACAGAAATCTACAGGTCCTGACAGTTTGATTTGGGCCGATTGGTATAACTCCTACAAAAATAAAATCATAGTAAGTACGACAGAAATCTACTGGTCCTGACAGTTTGATTTGGGCCGTTTGGTATAACTCCTACAAAAATAAAATCATAGTAAGTACGACAGAAATCTACTGGTCCTGACAGTTTGATTTGGGCCGTTTGGTATAACTCCTACAAATAAAATTCAGTGCACAAGTACAACAGAAATCTACTGGTCCTGAAAGTTTGATTTGGGCCGATTGGTATAACTCCTACAAAAATAAAATCATAGTAAGTACGACAGAAATCTACTGGTCCTGACAGTTTGATTTGGGCCGTCTGGTATAACTCCTACAAAAATAAAATTCAGTGTAAGTATGACAGAAATCTACTGGTCCTGACAGTTTGATTTGGGCCGTCTGGTATAACTCCTACAAAAATAAAATTCAGTGGAAGTAAGACAGAAATCTACTGGTCCTGATAGTTTGATTTGGGCCGTCTGGTATAACTCCTACAAAAATAAAATTCAGTGTAAGTATGACAGAAATCTACTGGTCCTGACAGTTTGATTTGGGCCGTTTGGTATAACTCCTACAAAAATAAAATCATAGTAAGTACGACAGAAATCTACTGGTCCTGACAGTTTGATTTGGGCCGTTTGGTATAACTCCTACAAATAAAATTCAGTGCACAAGTACAACAGAAATCTACTGGTCCTGAAAGTTTGATTTGGGCCGATTGGTATAACTCCTACAAAAATAAAATCATAGTAAGTACGACAGAAATCTACTGGTCCTGACAGTTTGATTTGGGCCGTCTGGTATAACTCCTACAAAAATAAAATTCAGTGTAAGTATGACAGAAATCTACTGGTCCTGACAGTTTGATTTGGGCCGTCTGGTATAACTCCTACAAAAATAAAATTCAGTGTAAGTATGACAGAAATCTACTGGTCCTGATAGTTTGATTTGGGCCGTCTGGTATAACTCCTACAAAAATAAAATTCAGTGTAAGTATGACAGAAATCTACTGGTCCTGACAGTTTGATTTGGGCCGTTTGGTATAACTCCTACAAAAATAAAATCATAGTAAGTACGACAGAAATCTACTGGTCCTGACAGTTTGATTTGGGCCGTTTGGTATAACTCCTACAAATAAAATTCAGTGCACAAGTACAACAGAAATCTACTGGTCCTGAAAGTTTGATTTGGGCCGATTGGTATAACTCCTACAAAAATAAAATCATAGTAAGTACGACAGAAATCTACTGGTCCTGACAGTTTGATTTGGGCCGTCTGGTATAACTCCTACAAAAATAAAATTCAGTGTAAGTATGACAGAAATCTACTGGTCCTGACAGTTTGATTTGGGCCGTCTGGTATAACTCTTACAAAATAAATTCAGTGTAAGTATGACAGAAATCTACCGGCCCTGACAGTTTGATTTGGGCCGATTGGTATAACTCCTACAAAAATAAAATCATAGTAAGTACGACAGAAATCTACTGGTCCTGACAGTTTGATTTGGGCCGTTTGGTATAACTCCTACAAATAAAATTCAGTGCACAAGTATGACAGAAATCTACTGGTCCTGACAGTTTGATTTGGGCCGTCTGGTATAACTCCTACAAAAATAAAATTCAGTGTAAGTATGACAGAAATCTACTGGTCCTGACAGTTTGATTTGGGCCGTCTGGTATAACTCCTACAAAAATAAAATTCAGTGGAAGTAAGACAGAAATCTACTGGTCCTGATAGTTTGATTTGGGCCGTCTGGTATAACTCCTACAAAAATAAAATTCAGTGTAAGTATGACAGAAATCTACTGGTCCTGACAGTTTGATTTGGGCCGTTTGGTATAACTCCTACAAAAATAAAATCATAGTAAGTACGACAGAAATCTACTGGTCCTGACAGTTTGATTTGGGCCGTTTGGTATAACTCCTACAAATAAAATTCAGTGCACAAGTACAACAGAAATCTACTGGTCCTGACAGTTTGATTTGGGCTGTTTGGTATAACTCCTACAAAGTAAATTCAGTGTAAGTACGACAGAAATCTACTGGTTCTGATAGTTTGAATTTAGCTGTCTCTTTGAGAAAAAAAAAATTATGTAAGGCCATACAAAATTAAATTTTAGCTTCTCAGGTCATTTTTATCAAAAACAGATGATGCAGGGAGGCTTCTAATTTATTTTTTTATTGGTCAATAAAATGGATGAGGCAACTTTTAACATTGTTAACAAAAAAAGTGATGAGGCAGATAATTTATATTTTTATTTTATAAAATAGCAATAACAAGGGACAATGAGGCTGCCTCAGAACAGATGAGGAATGGGACAAGAGAAGCTAAATATTTTTTTTTTGCCTAAATATGTTATTATTATCCCCTTTTTAGTTAATCTGTCTCTGTGTAATAGATCTATTCTCATAAGGTAACAAATATCAAGTAGCAAGTTAATAACTATAGAATATATTCAATTTCAATTTCAGCTTAAGTGATACAAAATAAGACCTACCATAGCCTTTTTGTACTGATTTTCACCTATAATCCTGGTGCTCTCAAACATGTCCTTTCCTGGACCAAAAGCTACACACATTTCATTCTGAAAGCAAGAAACAAATCAGATGTATACAATGTATTTGTAATATGATGTCAATAAGTCAATTGGTTTTAGGAGTAAAATCAAGCTATATCATTGGTTCCATCTTTAAGAAAGCAGAGCTCTCAAATATCTACTATGGTTAAACTAATAAAATATTTAATAATTATCTTTCCTTTACATATACCTTCAATTTTCTTGTCAAAAACAAGAACTAACCTTGTTCCAAGACAAAAATGTGTGTGATATCATTTTAGAATGTCTAGTATATAATCAAACAATGTTACTGTAATTTCATTTTTGATGTATACATATTTTCCATAGCCATAAAAGATGAACCCTGGTAAGAAACTGTGAAAAATTCTGTACTCATCACTTAATGTGATTTCATTATATTTCTTGTGGTATTAATTTTTGTGGTTTTTGTGTGCGAACCCAAGAAAGTTGAATCCAGACAAAAAGGAAATTCAACATTGCATACTGTAGACTTCAGAACCACAAATCCGCGAACCATTGAACTGTAACTTGTTTATCAATCCACGTGACGGAAATAAAAGAATGCACAGTATATCATTATTATTTCATACCCTGCCATTACAGGTGCTATGTACTGGATCACATGGTTTTCCTGTGTCTAAACATTTAGGTCCAGCTGTATTGGGTGATACATCTCCTTCATTAGCCTGGGCAAAGGCAGCTACAAATTTTCCTGATTCCTAAAAACACAAGAAAAATGCATACTAAAGAACAAAATTTGATTCCCATCTAATAATTAAATTTGCAATGATTTCAATAATGAATGCTAAAATTACCAATTCATAAAGCCACAAATATGCATCTATTCAAAGTCAATGAAAATTGATTCCTACAAACTTAAGTATTTTGACAACTTTTAATGAATTTTTATATTCTTAGGCTAGCAAATATGCATTAAAAAAATCACAAGACGCATAATCACACGAAAGAAAAGTCTCAAAAACTACTAATTGTATCTTCATATTTTTTTGACATAATTTATATCGATCATCATTTGATATATATCCACCAAAAGTTTTCAATTATAAGGCAAGGTTTAAAGTGCAACTAAAACGTCTATAACAACTTTATTTCATTTCATAGATCTTAATTTTCTCAGATCAATGCAAAAAACCCGACTTGATTCCGATGACAAATAACAAAGATATTGGCAATTTAGTGTTAATTTCTTAAAATCTCACCTTTATAACTTCCGCTTTCGCGTCACTAATGCCACTGACCGTGCTACGTCAGAGGGGGAACCGATTAATTTGTTTACACTTGTTACAATAGCAAACGGTAGTTTATCTTTACAATTTATTAATAATGAAATGATAATTAATGCATCCAGAAGTAAAATACATGTATGTGATATAAAACATGTAAAATAAATATTTAATCACTATGTAAAAACTTTATAGATTGTGAAGATGAAAAAATGATAAAAGAAAATCATAATTAAAAGAAGCCTATTCTTTCAAAAACTTAAAAGTCAGAAATGTGACAGGCCAGTAATGATACTGATCATATTTGAGGTCTCTCGCATGAAATTTAGCTTTGAGCATATGTGTGTCTATTCAAAATTTCCGTGGCTTTCAGATATTTTCGATGTAACCGACAGGAAGCTAAGACATCAATTCACACATTCAACATTATTCCATTGTTTCCTATATTCTAGTATATACAGATTTAGGAGACCATATAGTTTTACTCTTGTCCGTCCGTAATTCCGTCCGTGCATACGTCTGTAACACTTTTGTTAAGTTCTTGGTGAAGGTTATAACTGTGATACATTTTAAGAACAGGGGCCATCTGTGGCTTCTAGACACATTTTCTAGTTTAATGTTGGATTTCTAGGAAATTTGACACCAGATGATTTAAAGTTCGTCGGACAATTCATGAAAAAAAGCTTCAAGCGGGCGGAATTTGTATGCCCATCAACGAACGTCTTGCGCATATTAGGCCCTGTTCGATTACAAATAATCTGAAACCGGATTGTGAAACCGTCACGTTTGTTTACCCGAATCCGAAACTCGATTTTTTTGGTTTTACGAAACCATGAATCTTGCCGCTAAGCAGGATTTCATAGATTCAAGATGGCGGCGAACTCGACCGAATGACCAGAAACCTGTTCAGAAACAATGCAAAATTGATCATAAGTGTTCCTGCATCCATTTTATATGCACTATTTATACATTCACAGGTCCATGATACATTAAAGCTGTCTTTTGATCTTGTTTTACATGTTTTTTTGGTTTCAGACCGTGTATTCTCTCTTTGTCACAAGCACTGAGGCGGAGCCGGTCGATACATATTTGATTATTCCACTATTATACTTATTCTGTTGAAAAAAATGCTAATAAACTAAAAATAAATTGATTACATGTTTTCAGGTGCGTTTGACTTCTGTGAAATTTTATCAAAAATCTAATTCCTTGATTAGCCTATTTCGACGGTCCACTTTTTAACAAAATATTACGAACTTTCAATAAAAACTTCATTTATTAATTAATACAAAGCTGCTTAAAGTTATCCTATTTTTTTTTATAGTTTACTTCCATATTATGGCTTGAGTTGAACCTTAAAATCTTCTTTAATTTCAGAAGTTGTCTTCATCTTTTCATTTAACATGTGAAATCAAACTCAATATCCCGGAGCAGCAAACCATATTGTATCCACAAAAATGAATGTTTAGTATTTGTCTTTTACAGATATAAGAATGTCTTGTTTGTATGCTCAAATGATTAGCATACACGTTGTCTGTATAGTTATGGTTTATTCCCGGGTTTATTACCAGTATAATCATATTAGGTCACTGTTACCAGCTTTGATAGTTTAATGAAAAACACTGAGATATCAGAGATAGTGGATCACAACCACTTCAAAGCAGCAGTTCTGGTGTTGTTTTTGTTGTAATTTATTCGTGTAGTCTTATTTGATTTTATTTTCAATTGTAGCATCATTTAAAATGAACATGACATATAAGACCAAAACTAGTGTGATATCACTACATTTAAGAAGCGCTTGTCCCTAGTCTGAAATATTTATAAAGGTTTACTTTCTCCAAAATAGAAATGCCGGGAATAGTGGTCTTTTTTGGTTAATCTATCATTGCTATATTTGTTGTAGTACCATTCAATTTCGTGTATATATAGAGAGAATTAATATTTTTCGTTTTAGATTCTGATAAAATCATAGACAGAGATTAATATAAAGTACATCGGAAACTTTGAAGAGAAAGTTCAAGAGTACGTGAAACCGCCTAGAGGCAAACGGGTGGATCCGCATAAGTCGGCTCGGGGAATTCAACTTGCCATGTCTGGGCGACGGACGATTGAGGGAATCATAGTCTTCATGCAGAGCTAGATCAGCAACAGTAATCTATGTCCATCAAAAACTTATAATCTTTTGTAATGACTATAACATACAATAAAGTTGATACACCCTGGTATATGATGATGTTATACATTTGACTATGTAATCATTTATGGACATTTGAGATTGATTCTCCAAGTTCGGTTTTTTTGTTATTACCTTTATTAACCATGAATGGTATCCAAGAGTAGACAGAGGTTGTACACACTCTTAGTTATGATATGAAACTCTATACTGGTGCACATTCAGATCCGTTCAAAATATTAAATAGCAGCTTCCAAATAAGTTATTAGAGAGCCGGTGGTGTAGTGGTTAACGCGTCGGGCTACTAACACCGTGGTTCGTGGTTCGATCCTCGTCAGGGGTGAAAATTTCATGAACCTATTTTCCGACTCTCTCTTGACACCATTTGCGAGGATGGTCTCAAGAACCGATGCTAGTCCTTCGGAAGGGACGAAAAAAGGTTGTCCTGTGTATGGGAGAGCAATACCCCATGCACGTTAAAAACCCCTTTGTAGAGTTCGATAAGAGTAGGCTCAATGGGGGCCGCTACAAAGGCCACACTCGCAATCTGCTAGCTGGAGAGGGATTAATATAAGCATTAAGCTTGTTTCCCAATCCAGGGTAAATAAATATGTTTAAAGTAAGTTATTTGAATACTGATCTTCATATAAGAGAAAAGTAAAGTTTAGATTTGGCAATCGAGCGAGCGCAAATTATGCTTGTATCTTGGTCGCTGATGTTTCTTGTCATATTTTTACTTGAACTTTATCTATAAAACTGTGGCTTATTCAACATGTTTGTTTTGTTGTTTTTTTTCAAACTTTTTCTTTTCATTCAATTCTCGACATCTGTCAATCATGTCTAGTGACTTAACTCCGTCATCTAAGCTAAACTTATCGCCCACATTCCAGGTTTTACAGCCTTAAGCGATAAATTCATGAAATATACAAATCTATGATGGCATATATACAATTGTTGTTTCAATCGTCTTCCAAAGTCATATGTCTTTCATGTAGATTTCTCTAATAAGAACGGTACAGTAACGTTTTACACTCATACTGAATATTTTTGAAACAACACAATAACTTGTAAAGAATCCTCGCATTCATGAATCAGGGGTTTTACTCCCACTTGTTCTTTGTAAATTTGTCAAAATTACAAGAAAAAAAATATTTTCACGTTTTGCCTATACAAGACTGATCCAATGCACTGGACCCCAAAGGATGAAAATGCAATAGTATTCGAATATGACGAACATGGAATAATAAAATAGGGAATAAAAATTATGGTTAATCATTATCAAAAAGTAAATTTTGAAATGCTGTATGCATATTTCATTGAGTAACCTCCCATCAGCAGCATTTGAAACATAAAGCTAAAAGGAAAAAAATCAAAAGTACAAATCTACATGTGTATGTCTCTTTGTTTTACACAGGGTACACTCGTGGCTATTGTTTGGTCTGGCAAACTGAAGTCCATTATACATGTGCATTAACAAAGAGATTGTACATAGGTGGACTTATCCTAGTCTGCTAGCTTCCCATTTCTCCTTTTGTTATCCCCAATGTCAATGGCCGTACACCGTTATTATTTTACATATAGCCGGTTATACCTCATGATAACAGGGACTATCGTTTACCGCTGCCATTTTGTGACCGCTGCATTGCAAACTGAAGACAGACAAAAATTACGTCGCACGGTTTATGTTTAAAGTCCTACAGAGATAAAAGTTTGGAGTGGCTTAAATTTATTAGTATTAATAATAGCCCCAAATGCGTCTGGATTAAAAAGAATAGGCGGGGTTTTAACGGCTATAGTCCTTTTTTTTTTAACAATGTGTGATTTTTTACATAGTAAATGCACTCACAGAATTTTATTCTATCTTCACTTTGCCAGCGTTAATGGTAGCCGAAAATGCCCCCTGGAACATTTGTTGGCTGACAATTTAGAATTTTATATGGACGATTTCATAGTTTTGGTGTGGTCCTAAATACAAAAGTGGTGATCCCGGAGTGGGATACTCTGGGAGGATTTTAATCATAATGGTTGTGAAAGAAACTAAAGACAATAATATTTTGTAAACCCAGTAATAAGTCACCTTAACATCAACGAAAGTCTGCCCGTTTCATAGCTACAGAATATTTGGAATACTCAACAGGTGACTGGTCATGAAACTGTCACATCATTATTTAAAAATCTGAAGCTACTATCAAATGCTACGAAAAACAGCATTTGTACTTATGTTACACAAAATCCTACATAAAAATAAATGACACACTGCTTCCAGACTATATTAGGACAACATCGAGACAGATAAGGCAAACATACCATAGACGATTTGTAAGAGTTGGCTCAACTGAAGAACAATACAAGAACACTGAGTAACCATTTAAGACTGGAAAATACGACTTGCCACCAAACAAGTCTTGGGCCAATGCAAGACGATAAGCAGTGACCTATGGTCATGTTGAAGACTGCTTGCTGTTTCCGTTGTGATTTTTTAAATCACTGTCTGTTTATGTTTGTTGTGTCGCGTACACTCATTCCACATCTCAATATCGTCTATTCTAGACATCGAGGACTACGAGTCATTCAAGACCAGAGTCGTAACTCATCTTTAATATCATTTTAGCGTTTTAGTATCAAGGGGGTGTGTTTCTGAGGGCTGAACACTTCAGTTGGATAGATTTTCAGTTCATTGAATATATGCCTTGAATCCCCTTTCCCTCCTCAATTGCATGTGGGTGCCAATGATCATTTCCAAACCTTTTCTGCTTTTAACCTTAGTATAACTTTATACACGCACTATTAATAGGAAGTATGTGGAGTAAGGAAAGCCATAGTTTAGATTGTTAATTCAATAAAAAATCGCACACCCATATTTGACCAAGATTGGTTTTCAAGAGGGATACCTACATTTTGATGTGCTTCACACACCATATTGCTTACAATTTAAGCTAAATCTTGCTTACCAATCGTGACAATTATTTATTATGACATATTTTTGCAGTCCTTGATCAGGAACTTGAGAAAACGCTTTAGACAAATCAAAATGAAATATTGCGTAAAACTATCAAAAGACCCATGATACAACTCAGTTCAACATACGGAGGCTTTTATAGAGCATATATACATGTATAGCCAAATATTCAAGCAGGCAAAACCTGTTCTTTAATATATTTCATTGTTTTTATCTAAAAAAAAAACCAAAGCCCCATGTCCCACTAAATCACCGTGGGTATACAGTTTCTTTGTTCAATTTCATGAATGGGTGTGTTTTTTAATTACTGGCGGTACCCCTACCACTATACCATAATTCCGATTAAGTGACCCCCCCCCCCCCCCCCACCGTAAGGAAAATGAAACTCGGTTAAAAAAAAAGAAAAAAACAATGAAAAACTAAACTTTTCAAACGGCAATGTTGTTAGTCATTTATAAAAGTTGTCTGCCTCAATGGTAATAATTTGACCTTAATATTTTTATCAAAAAGAAAATTTAGCGTGATATGAAACAGTGAAACTATAAACGGTTTTTCAATCTGAAATCCGGTTTTAGTTTCACTGTTCGATTACTACATAACGGTTTCGCAAAACTGGATTGTAAATCCGGTTTCAGGTTATTGGTAATCGAACAGGGCCTTAGTGTCCGGGGCCGTCTTATGTTATAAAAAGTTATGAATACACAATGTGATGTTTTTGTTTATTGTTTACAACTATAATTATTAAAGGTAATAAATAAGCATACTTACATATTTGTGTTTACTTAGTATTTGCCAAAACCACACAATAGAGAAGTTTTAGAAGAGAAAATCTAAATATGATCTGATGTTATTTTAATAAATACTTTTTACTAATTAAATATATTGAAAAAATTATTTCTGAATTTAAATTTGTTTGTTTGCGGAGGACAACAAAACACGATGCTCTAGGATATGCGTGATGTTTTAACATGTTTTTTTTACTGTAAACTTAATAAAATTTTTGATATGAACATTATATGCCAAACACAACAGTATAAAGACATTTATTGCAAATACTGTAGAATCAAGGAATTTATTCATTTTATTTCATTTTATTATTTTTCTATTTCAATACGATAATTAAACATAATTTGAGAAGATGCTCGAGTTTAAAAATTGCTTGTCCCCAAATTGTGAATTGCCCCCCCCCCTACGGTGATATATTGGTAATCTAATTTGGTTTCACTTCACACCTGCGTTTGTTTAATCATACTCAGCATGGGTTATTAAATCAGGTAATTATCATGAGGACTGGAATCCTGACACCGGTCTAATTCCGACATAGACCTGCATATTTGACATATATGATTTAAATTAACACTTTGAACAGTAAAGACAACACAACTGTTTAAAATTGATATGTTCCTTTGATTGCATCATGTACGTGTACTGAATGCTGCGGTAAAAACTTTAAATTTTGTACAATATGACAATTATTTGATTAAATCATATGATTTAGATTTAACCAAGGAATTCGAGTACTTTAATTCCTTGATTTAACATTTAATACAAATTTTAAAAAGCTCTTAACTTCATTCCTGTGATGGCCTATCTTTTTAGAATATTATCTGATGTAAAATGTATTGTTAGAATTTGGGAAATGTATAAGCATTCGTTGGGTATTTCCTTAAAATATTTATGTAAAAAAATACCACCGAAATTATTTATATTTCATTGCTAATATCTTTAATTCCCCTTTCAAAAACGCATTCCCACTATACTAGCAAACTATCTCGGTTCCCCCTTGTGCGTCACTTCCGGTAAGCTCGCAAATAATTCTTTTCCGGAAATATCGTTGATTAGATTTTGAAAGGTGCGAAATTTTGCACTTCAAACACTCATATCTCCGTTATTTGTCAACGGATTTTGATCGGATTTTTTGCGTTGATCTTAGAAAATTTAAAACTTTTAAATAAAATCAAGTTGTTATGATCGTTTTAGTTGCACTTTAAAAATTCACAAACAAGATTTCAACGAGACTGAAACCTCAGTAGAATAAATGCTAAAGAAATCAACCAAAATGTTTCAGAGTTAGACATGTAACAATTTTTATAGGGTGGTTTAGAAGTTATTAGAGAAATAAAGCTACTTTTGGTTTGTTTGTTTTTTTGTTTTGCTGCATGTTTTGTAAAAATCTTACAAAAGCGGGAAATTTTCCTCCATTTTTGTCCATCTCTGCCAACAGTGAAGCGTACCCTTTATTGTCACTACTGATGAGCTGGTTGGTGTTGTTCATACTAGTACAATGAACTGCATACCAACTGTGTAAAATAACAAAATGCTTATTTGAATGCATTGTTCACTTTCTAATATTTAAACCAATAGAGTGTCATTCTTATATAGACCATGCCCACTAACAAAGGAAACCATGACACCAAGCTGTGTGTAAATTGCAATATACATGCATGCACCGAGTCAATGTCACTGTTACTTTAACACTAAAACAAGTGACAGCATAATATGTTTTGTGCACAGAAACACCAAATTGACAAGACATTTTGTCTTGCAGTAAAGGTCCACAGAAAACACAAAAATGAGACATAAGAATTGAAATAGTTCATGGTTGCCTGAGGTCTATAGTCAAATTTAACATGGGTTGGCATTAAGTGAAAAGCAGCAGAGCAAGGAGAATGAAAAAAAAAACAATGGATACTTATGTTAGTACAATCTCCAATAAACTATGGAATAGAATGAAGATAATTACCTAATGAGACCAATATCATTTTCTTGTTCATCCACTATCTTCAGAACAGTCATATTTTTATCAACATCATACTTGTATCTAAAATTTAAAAAAAGAAATGCTAATCATTTATTGCTGATTAAGTCATTATATGCACTTTCTATAACAAACAAGAGGCTCCCAGGAGCCTGAATCGCTCACCTGACATATGTGCCTGAAGTAAAGGTTTTTAGGCAAAATCTATTTGACATTGAAAGGATCATAAGTTTAATAAGGGGGTTATCTGAAAATATGGTGGATCTTAAGGTGCTGATCACTTTTTTTCTCAATCAAAATTCAAAAATCTGTCACCCTTTTTGAGTTATTAGCAAAAAAATGCAGTTTAACCCAATGTTCTATTTTTAGCCACAGTGGCCATGTTTTACAACCAATCAAAAATCCCAACATCAGTTCTATACACCTAATGCTAATAAACAACTATATCAAGTTTGGTTCCAACTGAATTTAAAGTGTCAGAGGAGTTAACGTTTTCAATGTAATGAGGATATACTTTGTAAACATGGTTAAGTCCCTTCTCAAGTGAATGTCTTACCCAACATTATAAAAGTGGTAAGTTTAGGTTTATTTTACCTAGCTCTCTCCTCTGCTGGATTCTGTAGATAAGCTGTAGGACTCCTGTTAATATTTACCTAGCTCTCTCCTCTGCTGGATTCTGTAGATAAGCTGTAGGACTCCTGTTAATATTTACCTAGCTCTCTCCTCTGCTGGATTCTGTAGATAAGCTGTAGGACTCCTGTTAATATTAACCTAGCTCTCTCCTCTGCTGGATTCTGTAGATAAGCTGTAAGACTCCTGTTAATATTTACCTAGCTCTCTCCTCTGCTGGGTTCTGTAGATAAGCTGTAGGACTCCTGTTAATATTTACCTAGCTCTCTCTCCTCTGCTGGATTCTGTAGATAAGCTGTAGGACTCCTGTTAATATTTACCTAGCTCTCTCTCCTCTGCTGGATTCTGTAGATAAGCTGTAGGACTCCTGTTAATATTTACCTAGCTCTCTCCTCTGCTGGATTCTGCAGATAAGCTGTAGGGCTTCTGTTAATATTAGTATCCAGGAGCTCACCATTGTTAATGTACATATTCCCAGGTCTCTGGTTATTGTGGGCTCGTTCTATACTCTGTTCCAAACAGAAAATTTATATGAAAAAAGACAGGAAGAAGAGGTTATTCCAAAATAAGTTTGAACAATTTAGCTATCTATTTCTATTTTTAAAAGATTCAAAACAGTTAGCATCTCAATGAGTGGTCAAATTAGGAAGTTCTGAAAGCCCAGTTTAAGTTACTAAAGGCAATTAGACTTTATAAGCTAAAACGTTGATCAGTTTTTCTATTACTTTTACTTTCTATACGGTTTTAGTATAGCAAGTACATCACCTTAAAGCTATGCTGTTCTAAAAGTCAGATATTTTTGACTGGTTTCCCATCAAATTTCTGTTTGAAAATCTACATGTTTACATCAGTCGATAGATGCTTCTTAGCTAGCTGTCAGTAACTTCGAGTGTTTTCAAGAGAGTATCTCTACATCCCATTAATTTCTTATTGTCCTTTTGTCTCAGGTACTCTCTTGTTGAATTGAACTTCTATCGATTTGATTTTTACTGTGTTAGTTTGTGCTTTGCTATTAACTATCAATAGGGAGAGGTTGGCGCCAAAAAAATAGTTTAACCCTACCACATTTTATATGTGCCTGTCCTAAGCCAGAAGTCTTTATCAAAGCTTATGTTTGTATTTCGTCTTATTTATGTGAAATGTTTTTTTTTTGTCAAGAATAGGGTCTTTCATTGCACTTTAGGATTGGGCTTGAATCATATGTAGTTTATTTTTAATTCAGGGCCAATTGAAAAACAGTGAGCAGCGACCACTGGTCACATTGAAGGCTGCTGGCTGTTTCCCATTGTGGATTTTTTAAATTGTTATTAATATTGTAGGTTGTGTCGCGTACACTTATTCCACATCTCATAATCTTCTATGTAGAGCTCTCAAACATTGTGAAATGACTAATAGGATGTCGTCTTGATGTTCACTGGATAACATTTGCGTCAAAAGTTTTGATGGAAATAGTGTGTCATCTGATTTTCCAAATGAAATCTGATTTTTACGTCTTTTCAAATGAAAGTCTGATGCACAATTCCATGTTTTGTTAAAAAGACCTCCATGCTCAGTATACTAACCTTAACAACACCATCAACAATAGCATCAAACGTCTCTTTAACAAATCCTAGTGATGTGATGTCATACAACAGGTACTGATGGAATCCCCCAGGACCAGAATGGGTATGGATACCAGTAATACACACATTTCTCTCCGTATAAAGATTCCCATACTTAGCCATGAGTCTTTTGATTATCTGAAATGAGACCAAAATTTAAAATTCATTTTTTTATTCATTATGATTTTCTATTGCATTTCAAATATGTACAAAGTCAAGTGTGCTATATGTATGCGGTATGTATCTTTTATTATGGTGAGTCTTATATTATTTGTAAATCTCCTCATCATTATCAAAGATAATAATGTCTTGAATTACCCCAAAAATAATTTCTGAAGATACATTTATAAGATTTACTATTTACCACCTGAATAAATGTTTGTTGCATTTTTATATACTACAATTATATCAGGGTAGGAAAATGGCTGAAAAGGTTACCAGCCCTGAATTTAAATTCTACCTCTTTTTGTCTCGCCTGCGAAGCAGAGCGGGACATAGGTGTTACTTTACCGGCGGCGGCGGCTACGGCGGCGTTAACTTTTTGGAAAAGTTTTATGAGCACCTCCATATTTCAAGAACTATAGGTCCTGGGTTGATGAAACTTGGTATGCATATGCCCCAGTAGTAGTTTAGCACAGTTGCATCCCCATCTTTTGACCTTGACCTTGATTTTCCGGTTAAATGACTTTGACAATTTTCAATACATATAATAGCAATGAAAAAGTTTTGCGAGCACCTCCATATCTCAAGAACTATAGGTCCTAGGTTGATGAAACTTGGTATGCATATGCCCCAGTAGTAGCTTAGCACAGTTGTATCCCCATCTTTTGACCTTGACCTTGATTTTCCGGTTGAATGACTTTGACAATTTTCAATACATATAATAGCAATGAAAAAGTTTTGCGAGCACCTCCATATCTCAAGAACTATAGGTCCTAGGTTGATGAAACTTGGTATGCATATGCCGCAGTAGTAGCTTAGCTCAGTTGCATCCCCATCTTTTGACCTTGACCTTGATTTTCCGGTTGAGTGACTTTGACAATTTTCAATACATATAATAGCAATGGAAAAGTTTTGCGAGCACCTCCATATCTCAAGAACTATAGGTCCTAGGTTGATGAAACTTGGTATGCATATGCCCCAGTAGTAGCGTACCACAGTTGCATCCCCATCTTTTGACCTTGACCTTGATTTTTTGGTTGAGTGACTTTGACAATTTTCAATACATATAAAAGCAATGGAAAAGTTTTGCGAGCACCTCCATATCTCAAGAACTATAGGTCCTAGGTTGATGAAACTTGGTATACATATGCCCCAGTAGTAGCTTAGCACAGTTGCATCCCCATCTTTTGACCTTGATTTTCTGGTTGAGTGACTTTGATTATTTTTATTGCATTATTTGCAATGTTTAAGTTCTATAAACCTCTTTTGATCTCAGAAACTGAAAATCCATGTAAATTCAAAATATAGTGGAAGTAAGAAAGAATAATTGTTTCTGATGGTGCCAGCAGGCGAGACATACTTTAGTGTTAACTCTTGTTACTATATAGCAAGTCATATTTTCATGAATTTTAGCCAGCCCTGTCTCCAGCTGGTGGTCTGGCTAATATTTCAAGCTCTGATTATATAAGCAATTTTCTTTCCATTTTTTGATAACAGACTTTGTTTTTTATATACATGTAAGATTCTACCTTGTCATTTTAATAATCATGTCTACAACCAACAAGTAATACTGTGAGCGAGCTCACAAAAGGATACCCCCCGCTTCATATTGGACTCTGTACTGTAAAAAAAATCTCAAGTCCAGTTATTTCCCCTCAATAATAACCAAGAGCAATACAAATTCTTCATGCACATCTACAGATGATGTACTTCTTTCATGTAAAGTTTCATCAAAATCCATCAAGCGGTTTAGGAGGAGTTGCGCTTACGAGGTCTCCCATTGAATAATGTATTTAAAAAGTCTAAGTCCAGTTATCTCCCCTGAATGATGTCTGATTGCAATGAAAATTCCTCATGCACATCTACATATGATGTACTTCTTTTATGTAAAGTTTCAGCAAAATCCATCAAGTGGTTTAGGAGGAGTTGCGCTTACGGGGTCTCCCATTGAATAATGTATTATAATGTATTTAAAAAGTCAAAGTCCAATTATCTCCCCTGAATGATGTCTGATTGCGATGAAAATTCTTCATGCACATCTACATATGATGTACTTCCTTCATGTAAAGTTTCATCAAAATCCTTCCTGCAGTTTAGGAGGAGTTGCGCTTACGAGGTCTCCCATTGAATAATGTATTTTAAAAGTCTAAGTCCAATTATCTCCCCTGAATGATGTCCGAGTGCGATGAAAATTCTTCATGCACATCTTCATATGATGTACTTCCTTCATCTCAAGTTTCAGCAAAATCCTCGCAGCGGTTTAGGAGAAGAAGCGCTTACGAGTTATGTGGACAGACGGACAGACGGACGGACGGACAGACGGACAGACAGGGTGTTTCCTATATACCCCCCCAAACTTTGTTTGCGGGGGGTATAATTAGTCATGGAAGGGGAGACAAAGGTTTTATTTTACAACAGCTGCTGCTACAGCCACATTGGCAGAAACTTTTAATGAATTACTGTAAAAGTATACTGCTTAGTCACCTGCTATTTGGTATACAGACACATGGGATTTTGGTCTACACTACTGTCATCTCGGCATATGACCTTGACCCCAATTTCACGCTTCAACTGCCAAGTAAATATAGGTCTTTTTGGAGGTGTATTTTTTTTTTGGTAAGACTTTTAAATTAATTGAAAAGTCTAATACAATGCATTGTAAATACAGATGTTATGTTCTATACTTCTGTCACCATGACATGTGACCTTGACCTAATCTATACACTTTTATGACACAGGTTGATTTCTCTGTTCAGTTTTTTTAAAGTCAAGTTAATAACTATGATATCTAGAACCTCTTTATTTGGTCCACAGATTCTTCCTGTTGGTTCAATATCATTTTGTCACCTTCCAAATGACTATGACCTTAATGTCACAATTTCAAGAACTAAAGGCTTAAAAAACATTTAATGAGTTTCAAACATGTGTATACATTTCATACAGTGCTGACAGGCCAGACATTATGACATTTATCATACCTCTTATCTATTTGTTCTTCAACTTTCTTTACATTATCAAATGTTCATACCTCTAGTTTCAAACCCTGTGACTGCATACAAGAATCTGTGTTTACAAAAACAACACGACTTGAGTTTTTTATATCAGAAATAATGAAAGCTCTGCTGTATTGCCGAAGGTGTATTCCATGGGATGTCTGTGCTGGATTGGCATAGCCCATCTGAAAGCAGAAAAAAATTGAAGTAGATTTTGATCTATAACAAACATGCACATTGTTAATGTTATTATAAAAATTACAATAAACAGTACATGTATATAGAAATACAATATTGACTGTAAGTACAAAAACTATTATCATTTATATCAGTAACAATTTCTTTTATTCCAATTATGGTTCCTTATGGGGCAATGATAAGAAATAACACGTATAATTTAAGAACAATATATTTTACAAATACAAAATGTATACCTGTAGAACAGTTAAATAAATTGTGATAGCGTTATACATTGTACATTTTTATATTAGTGTTTTATGCTTCTGTTTGACAATTAAAGTTTTAGCATCATTTACCAATATCTAAGTTAAAAAATATTCAAGTAATTTGGTAAAAGAACAAGAGGCTCCCAGGAGCCTAAATCGCTCACCTGGTCTTGATGTCAACCCTATATTTTGTAAAGCTAAATGAGCTGAACATTTAAGCAAGCAACAGTTTTTTCTTTATCTACTATAGTTTTCATTCTATAGGCCAAAAACACGAAAAACCGTTATTTTAGGGGCCGTAACCCCTATAAGGGGTCATCTGACAACTTCAACCCTGTGGAGACTTTAGTAGAGCTTTATGCGCTGAACATTAAAGCAAGCAACAGCTTTTCTCTATCTGCTATAGTTTTCATTCTAAAGGCCAAAAACATGAAAAAGGTTATTTTAGGGGCTGTAACCCCTATTAAGGGTCATCTGACAACTTCAATCCTATTGAGACTTTTGTAGAGCTAAATAAACTGAACATTTAAGCAAGCAACAGCTTTTCTCTATCTGCTATAGTTTTCATTCTATAGGCCTAAAACATGAAAAAGGTTATTTTAGGGGCCGTAACCCCTATTAAGGGTCATCAGACGACTTCGATCCTATGGAGACTTTTGTAGAGATAAATGAGCTGAACATTTAAGCAAGCAACAGCTTTCCTCTATCTGCTATAGTTTTCTTTCTTTAGGCCAAAAACATGAAAAAACATCATTTTAGGGGCCGTAACCCCTTTAAGGAGTCATCTGACAACTTCGACCCTATAGAGACTTTTGTACAGCTAAATTAGCTGAACATTTAAGCAAGCAACAGCTTTTCTCTATCTGCAATAGTTTTCATTCCATAGGCCAAAAACATGAAAAACATTATTTTAGGGGCCGTAGCCCCTATAAGGGGTCATCTGACAACTTCGACCCTATGGAGACTTTTGTAGAGCTAAATGAGCTGAACATTTAAGCAGGCAACAGCTTTTCTCTATCTGCAATAGTTTTCATACTATAGGCCAAAAACATGAAAAAACGCTATTTTTCACCTTTAAGGGGCTGTAACCCCTATAAGGGGTCATCTGACAACTTGGACCAAATGGAGACTTTTGTAGAGCTTTTAATGCTGAAGCAGTAGGGTGGCATCAGATTTCATCTATCTCTTATACTTTTTGATTTACAAGCCAAAAACAGTTGTCTGACCCCCCTGGTCTATTTTTAGCAACGGCGGCCAAGTTTTTCGACGAATCAAAAATCCCCACATCAGTTCTGTGGGGGATACCCTAAGGTACCATCAGACCAAATTTGGTTTGAATCTGTTCAGCCGTTTCAGAGGAGAAGAAGTGTGAAGAAAAGTTAACGACGACAGACGACAACGGACGACGACGACGGACGGACGCCAAGTGATGGCAATAGCTCACATGGCCTTTGGCCAGGTGAGCTAAAAATGGGTCAAAGACAGAAATGGCTGGATTTCATTTAACAGGAAGTATATGAGCAACAGACCTGAAATCGTATCCCACGTTAATATGGGGGCCAATGCTGATGCTGCATACCAAATATCAAGAGGCTGTGATGGGTAGTTGCTGAGAAAACTGTTACGAAAATTTTCTATTATTGAACATTAATGCCAAAAATTAACTAAGTTGTTAAACAGGAAGTAGGCGACAGATAGACCTGAAATGGAATCCCACGTAATGGGAGTCCATGTTGATGCTGCATACCAAATATCAAGAGGCTCTGATTGGTAGTTGCTGAGAAAACTGTTACGAAAATTTTCTATTATTGAACATTAATGTCAAAAATTAACTTAGTCGGTAAACAGGAAGTAGGTGAGCGATAGACCTGAAATGGAATCCCTCGTTATGGGAGCCCATGCTGATACTGCATACCAAATATCAAGAGGCTGTGATTAGTAGTTGTTGAGAAAACTGTTACCAAAGTATTTTCCCCGCCGGCTCGCTGCCCGCCGCTCGCCCGACATTCACCATTTTATAACCCAGATTTTCACTAGTGAAATCCGGCCAAATCATTCAATCTTCAATCATTCAATGTATCTTTTTGATGCCCCCTTATTCCTTACTCCTCAATGTTCCACTTTCCATTTGTAGTGGCCTGTACTCTTATCAAATGATATTCAAATGGCTTCTAATTGAGTAATTATATAGTAAATGTCAGCAGGTGCTTTATTCACTAATTGGTCTTGAATAAATTCAATACGATTCAATTCCAATTTCAATTTATTTGAATTTGAATTTCGATTTCAATTTATTTGAATTTGAGTAAGACACTTTTCAAAGTAAAAATCTAAAGTACACATGTAAGATTAAATTTTTCCTAGAAACTAGAGGCTCCCAGGAGCCTGAATCGCTCACCTGATCTCTTATGCAAAAGTTTGAATAAATTTCACAAACTTTCAAGTATACAAAGTTGCAAAACAATCCCTTCAGTGGTTTTAGAGAAGATTTTTGGAAATCAGTTTGAATTTATAGAAAAAAAAACAGTAAAAGGGCAATAACTTCTGTAAGGACCTTTTCATGCTGAACAAGATAAGTTGCTTCGGATTTTCTCTATCTCTTATACTTTTCCAGTTTTAAGCCAAAAACAATGGTCTGACCCCCCTGTTCTATTTTTAGCAATGGCGGTCATGTTGGTAGAGGACATCCTAAAGATCAAGTATACCAAGTATCAATGCAATCCCTTCAATGGTTTCAGAGAAGAAGATTTTTGAAAATCAGTTAAAATTAATGGAAAAAAACAGTTAAAGGGGATTAACTCTTAAACGGCTGACAATTTTGACCCTGAATTCAATTTAATAGATCTCAATGAGCTTAACAATTCTGCAATGCTAACTTTTCCTCTAGCTCTAATGGTTTTCAAGATATTGTCCAAAAACTGCAAAAATGGTCAATTTTGATGAATAAAGGGCAATAACTCCTATAAGGAGTCGTTTCACAACTTCAATTCACTGAAGAGATTTGTAGAGCTTTAGATGCTGAACAAATAAGTTGCTTCAGATTTTCTCTATCTCTTATACTTTTCGAGTTATAAGCCAAAAACAATGGTCTGACCACCCTGTTCTTTTTTTAGCAATGGCAGCCATGTTGGTTGGTCGACGTGTATATAATTCACTAACTTGGTAGAGGACATCCTAAAGATCAAGTATACCAAGTATCAATGCAATCCCTTCAATGGTTTCAGAGAAGAAGATTTTTGAAAATCAGTTAAAATTAATGGGAAAAAACAGTTAAAGGGAAATAACTCTTAAACGGCTGATCTGACAATTTTGACCCTGAAATCATTTTTGTAGATCTCAATGAGCTTAACAATTCTGCAATGCTAACTTTTCCTCTAGCTCTAACGCTTTTCAAGATATTGTCCAAAAACTGCAAACATGGTCAATTTTGATGATTAAAGGGCAATAACTCCTATAAGGAGTCGTTTCACAACTTCGACTCAATGGAGAGATTTGTAGAGCTTTTGATGCTAAACAAGGTAGGTTGCTTTGGATTTTCTCTATCTCTTTTACTTTTCGTGTTATAAGCCAAAAACAATGGTCTGACCCCCCTGTTCTATTTTTAGCAACAGCGGCCATGTTGGTTGGTCGACGTGTATATAATTCACAAACTTGGTAGAGGACATCCTAAAGATCAAGTATACCAAGTTTCAATGCAATTCCTTCAGTGGTTTTAGAGAGGAAGATCTTTAAAGAAAAGTTAACGACGGAGGACGGATGGACGACAGACGGACGACGGACGACAGACGATGACAATAGCTCATTAAAAAACAGACAGAAAATCTTATTTTTTCATGACCAATTATTTTGATAATATATATTAAAAAAAAAAACATCAATATAAATCTTGATGATACCGGTATGTACTGTAGCGTTGATGGAGTTCAGACAAGTGTGTAGCAGAGCGGTGGGTTGAAAAAGAGAAGTAGAGAGCAGGACAGAGGAGGGCAGAGAATTAATAAAAAAAAATGATTTATTGTGTGAAATACAAATGACAACAAAGTGAAATAAATGTTTTCATCCAACTGTTCTTTATTTTAAAGGATTTTTAGTAATTTGAAAGCATCTGGGTTGGTTATAAATGGTTTTGTATGGTAGGAATTGAAGATAACTACGATGTTGGTAGAGAGGAGAAAACCAGCGTATGATAAATGCCATCAACGATTATTTCCAAAGTATTAAATTTGGAATAAAATGCAATATTTTGTTATTATGAAGGTATAAGTATCTAGAATCTATGTTTGGATGTTTTTTAGCCAATTGAAACTTTATTTGCAATTGGTTTTTTTTCGTAAATATTGTAATGAAAATGGTGACTGTCGACTTGAAAATACAGGTAAGTGTCGGATCAGATACGTATTTACTTACAATGTAGATGACATCTTTTTAAATTATAATTATATGTTGCTAAGAATAACTCATGATATAGATACATGTAGGATCTTAAAAGATGCAAAGATCTTTAAACAAGAATATGTCAAGACATAATGCCCCATTTTGCAACATTCAGGACAGAAGGACAGACTAACAGACCCGAACTCTATGCCCCCATACTTTCGTAGAAAAGTACCACATAAGTCTGTCAGAAAATAACAAAATTGTTGGGCGATATATTAAAATTAAGGTGTTAACACTGAAAAATATTTCCACACGGAAGATAGTATATACAGGTGAGGTCTTTGGCAGAACAAAACTTAACCTCTCATAAAATAATTAATAAAACAAGATGATTATTTGAAATGCAATACATCGACCAAACAAATTTGATATCTGGGTCCCACAAGTAGGATGCTGCGGTGAAGGCGATGACTGGGGTGTGCACGTGTTGCTCATAAGCCGGGGCAACACAAACGAACTAAAAACTGCAAGACAGTATCTGGTCCAAGTAAAAAACTTAAGGTTACTTAAGTTTTTAGTTAAACACAACTGCGACGTATTTCAGTAAATAATTTGTTTTCTCGCGTTTCCAAATGGAATTAGTATTCATGACACAAGTTTTCAAAATAGCATTATTATTTCAATTAAGATCGCGTATTCAGTAGATTGCGTTCCCAGATGGAATGAAAGTTTATGACATATATTTTTTAAATATAATTCTAAATATCACTGCTAAATAAAAATATCGGTCATAAACTGGCAAACTGTTGTGTACCAAGATACAATGACATGACTTCAATCCAAACCTTTATTAATAAAGTTCATGACACATATCTTTTTTTTTTAAAGGCTTAAGATCCCCGCAATTAAAATCGGTTATATATGATTGTCTAATATGAACTCACTAAAATAAATGACAAATTATATTTTTTTATTTTCAAAATAACATGTCAGTACCCCATAATTAAGAATTTTGAAATTGGCACCTTAATAACTATAGCCGGAACACAACAAAACGCAATGCATTATGGATTTACTGTAATGTAAACAAACCCGATCATTACTATTTTATATCTATATCGTCAAGATAAATTAAAAAAAAATAAATAACAAGAATATGTCCAAAAGACATAATGCCCCATCTTTAATTAATTTTTTTCCACAATCACTAAACCCTGAAGTTGTTCCGAGAGTATATATAATTTCATGTTGATTAAATGATTTATAAAGTTTCATGATCCTATACTTACATCTCTGTAAGTGGTCATCCATGCGGAAAATATAGGAAAATATATACAACCAGCATCCGAAGCATGCATTGTGCTTAGCATCACAAGGTGTACCTACCATACCAATATGGTTGCTATGGCACTTGTCAGTAAGTGGGAATAGACTTTAACCATTCTTCTGTAAGTGGTCATTTATGCAGAAAATATAGGTCACATCCAGCATCCCAAGCATGCATTGTGCTTAGCATCACTAGATGCACCTACCATACCAATATAGTTGATGTGGCACTTGTCAGTAAGTGTGAATGGAATTTAACCATTTTTCTGTAAGAGGTCATCCATGCGGAAAAAATAGGTCACATTCAGCATCCGAAGCATGCATTGTGCTTAGCATCACTATGTGCACCTACTATACCAATATCATTGATTTGGCATTTGTCAATATGTGGGAATTTGGAAATATGGGGATTTGGGACGGACAGATTGACGGACGTCCGGACCTCCGGACAAACGGACCCGAACACTATATGCCCCCCTACATTCGTAGATGGGACATAAAAACTCTTATTTTATCATTATATCACATATTAGACAAATAAAACTATTATTAAACGTTTCCATAATGATTTATCTTAAGTGTTCGTGTCTTGATATTCTGTGCCATTACAGACCATCGATCCTCCGTCAAGATATCTAAAAAAATCGACAATAAAAACTTCTTTACTGTTTAAATGAATATAAAGACAAATTTACACATTAAAACCTTTAATTTTGAGTGGAAAAACCGTTTTTTTATCTACTCCTCTGCACATTTCTCTAAATCTCTCTAGTTCTCTCTGTTTAGATGCCCCCTAGGGCCTAGCAGTTGGAATATCCCATTGTGGACAATCCGAACCGTCATCATCGGAAACCCTTGGTTGGTCACGCTCTCGCTACGCTACCTCTCGGGTAGTGTAGCGAGAGTGTGACCAACCCTGGGTTTCAGACGATGCCGAACCTTTTGAAGAAGTTCTCCCCCTTATCAGTACTCCCACAAATGAAGAACAAACCAAAGGCACTTGACATATTAAAACTAACTAAAAATCTTCAGTAAAGAAATAATTTATCCCAGATAATTGGTGAGCCGTTTACCATATCAACTTCAGCTGCTGGTCCAGTGATGTCAGCTATACCAGTCCCAATAATGTAATTAGCATCACCGTGACATTGTGACAAAGTTGTGAAAAAGAAGAACACTAAAAGGCCCTTCATTTTTATCTTGTCAGTAGAAAATTCTTGAGTTGTCAGGCCAAAATCACGAGAAATTGTATTAACTGGTTCCAAAAATGACAATATTTTTTCCCTTTCTCTTCAAAGAAAAAAAAACAGTAGCGAATCAAACTAATACGAGTACGGTTTCGGAACAACTAAGAACGTTTTAGCGGAGATCATCTCTAAAAATATCTTTCAACTTCGGATAAAAAAAAAATTGAGATACTTAAGAATAAATCTATCTGTTCATGAGTTGAACTGTTGGTTTTAACAAGAAATTGGTTTTAAATATGTGAATCTATTTTGGTGGAAAACCATTCCCCTCAGTAGGATTGATTCTTCGGGAACTACCTGCTAGCTCAGTTATTCAATATATTTATCTGTGATAAAAAGATGATAGGAAAAGTTACAAAAATCAAACTGGCTACGATTACCTGGATTTACCTGGAAAAGTAACAATAAGATAAAAATTATTGTTACCTGACGCCGGAAGTCAAAGAAAAATATAAACTGGTCCACGGATGCGGACCTGTTTTTTTATGAAAGTAACATTAAGATTTTTTTCTAATTGTTACCGCTCGTTATTGTTACCTTAAAATGTGTGAACTAACAACGAATTTTGTTTTTATTTTTCATAAGGCTATTATAAAACGCCGGGTATTTTGACACATAGAACCGGGTGGAACGCAAGAGACCGGGTGAGCAAAAAAAAC
Source organism: Arcuatula senhousia (assembly GCA_963971305.1). NCBI lineage: Eukaryota > Metazoa > Mollusca > Bivalvia > Mytilida > Mytilidae > Arcuatula > Arcuatula senhousia. The sequence continues at coordinate 59,269,622 of OZ020307.1, forward strand.
ATTGTGTTCATGTAGGTGTGGTATTTTCTTTATGAACGTATTGAAAAGAGATAACAGACAAAAATAAGTTTATACAGCCTTTTGTATGTCCATTATATATCTACTACTACGCCAAGTTTTGTCTGTTTTTACTGAAAATTAAATGTCTTGAACAACTGAATTACTCCCGGAAATGTAAACTTTCAACTTCTATGATTGTAACTTATCCCAAAATGCAAGCTGAAACCTTTTTTGGTCAATATAGATACCCCAATGTATACTTGTTTATCTATAAGAAGTTCAACTTCTAATTTGACGTATTATTAAGCACAGTATTATTCAATATCCTAACCAAGGTGGCGAATTTTGGACACAAGAGACAGCGGGTGATTTTAGATGAAGAACACTAAGAACGCGGGTGTTGGACTTAATAAACCGGGTGCTAGGTAGCAATAACTTTGGATGAAATAAATATTCACCACCGGCATCTCGGAAGCCATTTTGATACGTTATAAGCTTTTTTGTTACAAACGGCCGAAGACAAAACAGACCAAATGTATTAACTTGGGGTGGTCTTATAGAAAAGACAGTGTTTCAATATATATGTATTTTTATGATCACAATTCAAGTCACCCGGATGGTTTTATTAGTTAAAATAAAGGTTAAATAAATTAGTTTTTTGTTCCAAGTTTTCAATTACAAAAAAAAACATTATCTAATAAAGAAATAACATATTGTTAATAATATTCTTAAATACAAAACAATATCCAAATTCATATAATAAGGTAACAATAACGCAAAGTAACAATAAGAAAAATTACTTATTGTTACTTCCAATAAAACAGGTCCGCGTCCGATACACGGTTTTCCGTTAGTCCGTCCTTCCGGTGCCAGGTAACAATAATTTTTTTCTTATTGTTACTTTTCCATGTAACCGTATCCAGTGCCCAATAATAGAGGTTTCTGAACTTGTTTTCGAAACTTCGAAATTTTCGAAATTTGGTGGGAAAAGGCTTACTCTGTTTGTTTGTTTTTCGTAGGGTTAACATAAGCAGTTTAGCTCTTATAACAGAAAAAACAATTTGGTAAAGCAAGAAAACGAAATCTAACGAAATCTATAGATATAGCGAAATCTGTAAGTCTACCGGTATCTGTTTAATGAGAAATACGAAATCGGTTCAATCTGAATATGATGAAATAAGCATGATAAGTATACATATTTCAACTTTCCTAGCATACTAAAAGTGATGATGGCTGACGGGAGAAGGTATACTTAAAGCATTGAATTGTTACGAGTAAAAAAAATAAACTTTAATTTTCTTTATGAAATATCATAGACCTGTATATTATAATATAATAAATGAAAGAACATTATATAATTAGTGAGCACAGCACGCTCACATACCTCACGCGTTCTGTTATTGGCTATAAAAATTAACCTTGAGCTCATAAACTTTTGCGTATTAAAACTTTGTGATAACATACACAGTTACATATGTTATACTTCTTGAATACAAAGTTTCGCTAAATTCTGTTCAGTAGTTTAACAAACTGTAATAAGAATTTTCTGCAAATTTATAAGTCCAAAGGGCCATAACCCCCACAAAAATTCGCAGATCAAAAATTCCTTGTAACATGCACAACTACATATGGTGTACTTCTTGAATACCAAGTTTCATTAAATTCTGTTCAGTAGTTTAAGGGGAGTTGCGTTCACAAACTTTGATGACAGACGGAAGGACGGACGGACGGACTGGGTGACTGACTGACTGACTGACAGACGGACCAGTCAAAAACATTATATCGTTCGCAACTTCGTTGCGTGGGGTATAATTAAGTATACATATTTAATATACAGGTCTTTGGAAATATACAATGGCACGATAATAATAAAAAAACGCATGAAGATAAAATTTAAACAAATAGACATATACTTATTTTATTCATTTTATATAAATGTATATGTTTATATGACTCTGTTGGTCATCCACCATTCGATTTACTGAACAGTGCCATAACCCCGACCTCCTTAATCCGCAGTTACGCAACGCATACACCAAAAACTTCAATCAACAGATCGACTACGAGCCGTTTTAAATTTGAGAGAAAATAGCCTATCTATGAAATCGGATGTAAAAAGCAATAACATGGCCTTTCTTTTGCTTTGTTGTTTTCAATATGTTTAATCTGATTCAATTGATGCCACGTACGTTTTAAGAACTTCTATTACAGCTTTGATCATATTTGTTGAACTTGACCTTTGACATTTAGACCAAAAAAATCGACATTTATATCATAAGTCTATAACCCAAAGTTACGCTTAATCTCAGACGCAATGAAGAATGGGTGGACGGACGGAAAGGCGAAATCTACATACCCTACCCTGGCCTCCGCTTTCGCTAATATTGAGGGGGGATAGAAGAGTTGATCATCAATCGCCAGAGAAGCAGAATCAGCCGGGGTTTCCGACGATGACCTACATGTATACAAACTCATCAATCAAAAAACATCGGCACCCCAAATTTAATGGTAGTACCATAGGAAGCAAATCCTATGCATAACATGTCATGTGAGTCTGACCGCGCTCTCAGTCAATGTCATTTATGACCTCTTAAGAAGATGGATTTACAGGCGCAGATCCAGAATTTGATGTCCGAGAAAAAAAATCAATATTATATGAAAAATAAAATTTTCAAATTTTAGAGCCCCCGTCTGAATCCGCGCCTTAATTTAGGACACTTATGAAAACTAGAGGCTCCCAGGAGCCTGAATCGCTCACCTTGTATTCGATGATACTTATATGCTGGATATTTTAACGACTGCTACTCTGTGGAATTATCAATTTTAATGTTCTAAGGGAAACAACTCCTATCAAGAAAGGTCTTACAACTTTGACCCCATTACATATTTTTTTAGATTTTTATGTGCTTAACCATATGCAATTAAATTTTTCAAATATCTTGTATTGTTTTCAAGATATAAGTCTTAAAAGAGCAAAATTTGAAAAAACCAAGAAAAGGGGCAATAACTCCTACAACCATTGTAAGATCTTAAAAACTTCAGGGCAGGTAGATCTTTATGTGCTGATCATTATTATCCAAATAGAATTTTAATATCTGTTACCATTTTTGAGTAATTTGCAAAAAAATTTACCCTTATGTTCTATTTCTATCCATGGCGGCCATGTTTTTTGTCGAATCGAAATTTCGAACGATAATTTTGTAGACCACATACTACTGAACAACCCTACCAAGTTTCATTTCATTTGACTAAGCAGTTTCAGAGAAGAAGATTTTTGAAAAGTTGAACAAAAAAATGTGAAAATGGTCAATTTTCACAATCCAAGGGGTATAACTCCTAAAAGAACGATCCTACAACTTTGACTCTGTTACGACTTTTGTAGATCTTGATTTACTTAGGCCCTGTTCGATTACCAATAACCTGAAACCGGATTTACAATCCAGTTTTGCGAAACCGTTATGTAGTAATCGAACAGTGAAACTAAAACCGGATTTCAGATTGAAAAACCGTTTATAGTTTCACTGTTTCATATCACGCTAAATTTTCTTTTTGATAAAAATATTAAGGTCAAATTATTACCATTGAGGCAGACAACTTTTATAAATGACTAACAACATTGCCGTTTGAAAAGTTTAGTTTTTCATTGTTTTTTCCTTTTTTTTTAACCGAGTTTCATTTTCCTTACGGTGGGGGGGGGGGTCACTTAATCGGAATTATGGTATAGTGGTAGGGGTACCGCCAGTAATTAAAAAACACACCCATTCATGAAATTGAACAAAGAAACTGTATACCCACGGTGATTTAGTGGGACATGGGGCTTTGGTTTTTTTTTTAGATAAAAACAATGAAATATATTAAAGAACAGGTTTTGCCTGCTTGAATATTTGGCTATACATGTATATATGCTCTATAAAAGCCTCCGTATGTTGAACTGAGTTGTATCATGGGTCTTTTGATAGTTTTACGCAATATTTCATTTTGATTTGTCTAAAGCGTTTTCTCAAGTTCCTGATCAAGGACTGCAAAAATATGTCATAATAAATAATTGTCACGATTGGTAAGCAAGATTTAGCTTAAATTGTAAGCAATATGGTGTGTGAAGCACATCAAAATGTAGGTACCCCTCTTGAAAACCAATCTTGGTCAAATATGGGTGTGCGATTTTTTATTGAATTAACAATCTAAACTATGGCTTTCCTTACTCCACATACTTCCTATTAATAGTGCGTGTATAAAGTTATACTAAGGTTAAAAGCAGAAAAGGTTTGGAAATGATCATTGGCACCCACATGCAATTGAGGAGGGAAAGGGGATTCAAGGCATATATTCAATGAACTGAAAATCTATCCAACTGAAGTGTTCAGCCCTCAGAAACACACCCCCTTGATACTAAAACGCTAAAATGATATTAAAGATGAGTTACGACTCTGGTCTTGAACGACTCGTAGTCCTCGATGTCTAGAATAGACGATATTGAGATGTGGAATGAGTGTACGCGACACAACAAACATAAACAGACAGTGATTTAAAAAATCACAACGGAAACAGCAAGCAGTCTTCAACATGACCATAGGTCACTGCTTATCGTCTTGCATTGGCCCAAGACTTGTTTGGTGGCAAGTCGTATTTTCCAGTCTTAAATGGTTACTCAGTGTTCTTGTATTGTTCTTCAGTTGAGCCAACTCTTACAAATCGTCTATGGTATGTTTGCCTTATCTGTCTCGATGTTGTCCTAATATAGTCTGGAAGCAGTGTGTCATTTATTTTTATGTAGGATTTTGTGTAACATAAGTACAAATGCTGTTTTTCGTAGCATTTGATAGTAGCTTCAGATTTTTAAATAATGATGTGACAGTTTCATGACCAGTCACCTGTTGAGTATTCCAAATATTCTGTAGCTATGAAACGGGCAGATTTTCGTTGATGTTAAGGTGACTTATTACTGGGTTTACAAAATATTATTGTCTTTAGTTTCTTTCACAACCATTATGATTAAAATCCTCCCAGAGTATCCCACTCCGGGATCACCACTTTTGTATTTAGGACCACACCAAAACTATGAAATCGTCCATATAAAATTCTAAATTGTCAGCCAACAAATGTTCCAGGGGGCATTTTCGGCTACCATTAACGCTGGCAAAGTGAAGATAGAATAAAATTCTGTGAGTGCATTTACTATGTAAAAAATCACACATTGTTAAAAAAAAAAGGACTATAGCCGTTAAAACCCCGCCTATTCTTTTTAATCCAGACGCATTTGGGGCTATTATTAATACTAATAAATTTAAGCCACTCCAAACTTTTATCTCTGTAGGACTTTAAACATAAACCGTGCGACGTAATTTTTGTCTGTCTTCAGTTTGCAATGCAGCGGTCACAAAATGGCAGCGGTAAACGATAGTCCCTGTTATCATGAGGTATAACCGGCTATATGTAAAATAATAACGGTGTACGGCCATTGACATTGGGGATAACAAAAGGAGAAATGGGAAGCTAGCAGACTAGGATAAGTCCACCTATGTACAATCTCTTTGTTAATGCACATGTATAATGGACTTCAGTTTGCCAGACCAAACAATAGCCACGAGTGTACCCTGTGTAAAACAAAGAGACATACACATGTAGATTTGTACTTTTGATTTTTTTCCTTTTAGCTTTATGTTTCAAATGCTGCTGATGGGAGGTTACTCAATGAAATATGCATACAGCATTTCAAAATTTACTTTTTGATAATGATTAACCATAATTTTTATTCCCTATTTTATTATTCCATGTTCGTCATATTCGAATACTATTGCATTTTCATCCTTTGGGGTCCAGTGCATTGGATCAGTCTTGTATAGGCAAAACGTGAAAATATTTTTTTTCTTGTAATTTTGACAAATTTACAAAGAACAAGTGGGAGCAAAACCCCTGATTCATGAATGCGAGGATTCTTTACAAGTTATTGTTCAAAAATATTCAGTATGAGTGTAAAACGTTACTGTACCGTTCTTATTAGAGAAATCTACATGAAAGACATATGACTTTGGAAGACGATTGAAACAACAATTGTATATATGCCATCATAGATTTGTATATTTCATGAATTTATCGCTTAAGGCTGTAAAACCTGGAATGTGGGCGATAAGTTTAGCTTAGATGACGGAGTTAAGTCACTAGACATGATTGACAGATGTCGAGAATTGAATGAAAAGAAAAAGTTTGAAAAAAAACAACAAAACAAACATGTTGAATAAGCCACAGTTTTATAGATAAAGTTCAAGTAAAAATATGACAAGAAACATCAGCGACCAAGATACAAGCATAATTTGCGCTCGCTCGATTGCCAAATCTAAACTTTACTTTTCTCTTATATGAAGATCAGTATTCAAATAACTTACTTTAAACATATTTATTTACCCTGGATTGGGAAACAAGCTTAATGCTTATATTAATCCCTCTCCAGCTAGCAGATTGCGAGTGTGGCCTTTGTAGCGGCCCCCATTGAGCCTACTCTTATCGAACTCTACAAAGGGGTTTTTAACGTGCATGGGGTATTGCTCTCCCATACACAGGACAACCTTTTTTCGTCCCTTCCGAAGGACTAGCATCGGTTCTTGAGACCATCCTCGCAAATGGTGTCAAGAGAGAGTCGGAAAATAGGTTCATGAAATTTTCACCCCTGACGAGGATCGAACCACGAACCACGGTGTTAGTAGCCCGACGCGTTAACCACTACACCACCGGCTCTCTAATAACTTATTTGGAAGCTGCTATTTAATATTTTGAACGGATCTGAATGTGCACCAGTATAGAGTTTCATATCATAACTAAGAGTGTGTACAACCTCTGTCTACTCTTGGATACCATTCATGGTTAATAAAGGTAATAACAAAAAAACCGAACTTGGAGAATCAATCTCAAATGTCCATAAATGATTACATAGTCAAATGTATAACATCATCATATACCAGGGTGTATCAACTTTATTGTATGTTATAGTCATTACAAAAGATTATAAGTTTTTGATGGACATAGATTACTGTTGCTGATCTAGCTCTGCATGAAGACTATGATTCCCTCAACCGTCCGTCGCCCAGACATGGCAAGTTGAATTCCCCGAGCCGACTTATGCGGATCCACCCGTTTGCCTCTAGGCGGTTTCACGTACTCTTGAACTTTCTCTTCAAAGTTTCCGATGTACTTTATATTAATCTCTGTCTATGATTTTATCAGAATCTAAAACGAAAAATATTAATTCTCTCTATATATACACGAAATTGAATGGTACTACAACAAATATAGCAATGATAGATTAACCAAAAAAGACCACTATTCCCGGCATTTCTATTTTGGAGAAAGTAAACCTTTATAAATATTTCAGACTAGGGACAAGCGCTTCTTAAATGTAGTGATATCACACTAGTTTTGGTCTTATATGTCATGTTCATTTTAAATGATGCTACAATTGAAAATAAAATCAAATAAGACTACACGAATAAATTACAACAAAAACAACACCAGAACTGCTGCTTTGAAGTGGTTGTGATCCACTATCTCTGATATCTCAGTGTTTTTCATTAAACTATCAAAGCTGGTAACAGTGACCTAATATGATTATACTGGTAATAAACCCGGGAATAAACCATAACTATACAGACAACGTGTATGCTAATCATTTGAGCATACAAACAAGACATTCTTATATCTGTAAAAGACAAATACTAAACATTCATTTTTGTGGATACAATATGGTTTGCTGCTCCGGGATATTGAGTTTGATTTCACATGTTAAAGGAAAAGATGAAGACAACTTCTGAAATTAAAGAAGATTTTAAGGTTCAACTCAAGCCATAATATGGAAGTAAACTATAAAAAAAATAGGATAACTTTAAGCAGCTTTGTATTAATTAATAAATGAAGTTTTTATTGAAAGTTCGTAATATTTTGTTAAAAAGTGGACCGTCGAAATAGGCTAATCAAGGAATTAGATTTTTGATAAAATTTCACAGAAGTCAAACGCACCTGAGAACATGTAATCAATTTATTTTTAGTTTATTAGCATTTTTTTCAACAGAATAAGTATAATAGTGGAATAATCAAATATGTATCGACCGGCTCCGCCTCAGTGCTTGTGACAAAGAGAGAATACACGGTCTGAAACCAAAAAAACATGTAAAACAAGATCAAAAGACAGCTTTAATGTATCATGGACCTGTGAATGTATAAATAGTGCATATAAAATGGATGCAGGAACACTTATGATCAATTTTGCATTGTTTCTGAACAGGTTTCTGGTCATTCGGTCGAGTTCGCCGCCATCTTGAATCTATGAAATCCTGCTTAGCGGCAAGATTCGTGGTTTCGTAAAACCAAAAAAATCGAGTTTCGGATTCGGGTAAACAAACGTGACGGTTTCACAATCCGGTTTCAGATTATTTGTAATCGAACAGGGCCTAAGTCATATGCAATTTAAATTTTTGAAATATCTTGTATAGTTTTCAAGATATAGGGCTAAATAAGTATTTTTTTTTTTAAATCCAGAAAAAGGGCAATAACTCCTACATCGGTTGTTGGATCTTCTTGAAAATTTCTGGGCCGGTAGATCTTGAGGTGCTGATCACTTTTACCCTTGCCAGAATTTTGATATCTGTTACGGTTTTTGAGTAATTTGCAAAAACTGCAATTTACCCCTATGTTCTATTTTTAGCCATGGCGGCCATGTTTTTTGTCGAATCAAAATTTCGAACGATAGTTTTGTAGAGGACATACTACAGAACAACCCTACAAAGTTTCATTACATTTGGCCAACCGGTTTCAGAGAAGAAGATTTTTGAAAAGTTGAACGACGGACGACAGACGACGGACGACTGACGACGGACGCCAAGTGATAGCAAAAGCTCACATTGCCTTCGGCAAGGTGAGCTAAAAAAATCAAATATTTATAGCTGTATCTTGCACACATGTATTTGTACGTATGTTGTAATCTTATCAACATTGTATGTACCAAGTGATGTACAATATGACATCCAATCAGTGAAATAGATCCAAAAGTATTTTTTTGGAATTGACCAATTATTAGAAAGCTATGAATAAATTTGAAGAATGCGTAATATAAATGGTCCAAATCAGCAACTCACTAGCTTTTTTAATTACGGATGAAGTCCTTTTATATTCCAATGTTAAGAACTTTAGATAAAATCTTTTCATGAATACAAATATACCAAAATTTCAAATAAGAGGATATTTGTAGAAAGATTCTATCATTTTTGTTTCTCAGTACCAATTAAACATTTAGAGTGGAGTTTTCTTAGCATCTGTCCACAGAATCTCATATCTTAATTGGGAATCTTAAGTTTAAACGAAACTTTTGATCCGTGACCTTTTTCATTGAACTACGTAAGTGAATATAAAACAGATACCAATTACATGAAAGTCTTCAGTGCAAATCGTTTAATTTATGAGGAAATGATCTTGGAACCACGCTGAAAAGCCTAGGTGTGCATAGCTCTGAATTATACCTCTAGCATAAATCTCAATGCTGTAAAAAAGAAGAAAAAAACCTACTGTTTTATAAGAAAGAACAGGATGGTGGAATAACATAACTTCTTATATATTAGTTATGGTTTTCATATAATTACTAACGACAGTAGTTAATGGCACGTGGCTTGCATATTTCTAGCAACATTTGTTGCAAATTTTCGATATTTAGCGTGTAATTTACAGTTTTACAACATTTTTTCTTCTGTATTATATTTCATAACATATTCCTATCCGTATGACGAGGCTTTGTTATATCTATATCTACTGTGACATGTAGTTTGACGTGGAGAACCTATACTTAGATACAAACATTTCACGGTGTGTAACATAGACAGAGGAAAGTAATGTATCTTGTAGCTTTCTTCTTGTACCATCTTCTGGACGATGTTCAAAACAACTATCTAGTGTCTAAAATACTATACTGATGACTCGATCTTAGTGCTAAAAACTGAAATGCAATGTAATGATTCGGAAAACTAGGCTATTGGACTTACATGTGTTTTGATAAAGAAGACCAAAAGAGAAATTTTTTAAACTTTGGAATGTATTTCTGATAAAAACGCAAAAATTATGAACGGTGAATGAAAAAAAATTGTCAATTGAATGGAATATGAAATAAATTCTGGAAATATGTCGGCAAATTATTCACCTAATTTGGAAATTACAAATAGTAGTGTGAAACATTCTACAAAATCGTACAGTTTTCAACCTAAGGATGATTTACTTGTCCATAACTTTACATCTTCGGAACAGAAGATGGCGCTGTCACCCGAGGCGGCTGGGATATTTATTACTTTGTACACAATAACAACTTTACTTGCCATTATAGGAAATGTATTGGCTATTATCGTGTTTACAAAGGGGAGACGCAGTAAAACTGATTTACGACCATTTTTATTAAATTTGGCGTTCGCTGACCTTATAATGGCGTTATTTTGTATTCCTTTTACATTCACAAACCAACTTCTGCGGCGATGGATATTTTTACCACCAACATGCCCCCTTGTAGTATTTTTACAGCTTACCGCAGTAACCGCAAGCGTATTCACAAATACCGCTATCGGCATTGACCGATTTTTTGCCGTGGCTTTTCCGTTGCGGCTGAGGGTGATTGCACGAAGACATGCTATCATGATATCCCTCATTTGGATGATTTCCATAACAATCAACGTTGTTCAATTTAAAGTAACCACCACCCGAGTTGACAATTATACGAACACCATGACTTGCGTCGAGGACTGGGGTGATCAGACCGCGGATGGTACGGGTGTCGATGCTAGGAGGGCCTACACATTGTTTTTATTGTTCGTTACGTACGTCATTCCTTTGACGACCTTGAGTGTAACTTATAGTATAGTTGGATCTCTACTTTGGAAACGGAAACTTCCGGGACATGCCGATCTTCTACGAGACCAACAACACTTTAAAACAACCATGCAGGTAACGCTCAGTTTCTAGAAAATGAGACAGTTAAAAACATGTAACGTTATGGTATCACCCAAAATAGGCTTCTCCAGTGTTTTTCTTAAGGTAAAAAGGGTGGGAGACTAGTTGAACGAGGGCCATGATCTTTATTTATTAACTTTAAATTTCATTTATAACATTGGAAATATTTCTAGATACAATCTTGGACAGACGGACGGTTTCGCACTCAATTAAACATATTGTTACATATATTTTTTTTTAAATCAACAAGAGCATTTGAATTAAGCACAATTACAACACCCGTTGAGTTTCAGTAGATAATTTATATAGACTATCCTGACCAGTGCTCGATAACTACCAGTGCTCGATAATTTGCTCTGAATAAAACACGCTGGAGTTGGTTGCTGCAATTTTGGTTTAGTTTCTTAGAAATACATGTAATGTGCACATTTAACAAATAAAACATTTGAAAAGCTTCATCAGGTTGTATTATAGAGGTTGACTTATTTTAGGATGTATTTTCTCTGAAATTCTACAAATTTTACGGTAGGGTCGTTCCCCTCCCCAAATCTTGAGATCCTGTGGTTCGTTTGAACATTTGTTCATATATATGCAACAACGAGGAGTGGAACTTCATATATGTGTGATAAAAAATCTTGAGAAATCAAAATTGTCATCCTGTCACCCTATTATCGAGCACTGGTAGGGTTACATGGCATTTTTAGCTTTTTTGGCTCGCTGACTTCCATTGGCCACCATGTTCCAGCGAAAACATATTTGAAAGTTCCTTTGTGATGATTTTGTCCCTTAAATGACCGACTAAGAGATGCAAACTTGGTTTCAATTTAAAGCTTGGCAAAAATGAGAAATTTACGAAAATGTTGTCAAAATTATCGAGCACTGGTCAGGTGAGTCTACTGTACTAAGTCAGGACCATTGCAATGCATCATTTCTTCAGAATGTAAACACCTGTTTTTTTGTCATTATATAAGCACCACAGTCTGACTACGAAGGAAGAATACTTATTATGTGTATGCGTACAGAGTTTCAAACATATATGTTATATGGTATAATTTTAAGCTTACATGTATGTTTTTCTCTCGTCGTCTTTATTTTAGATGTTATTTGGCCAGAAAAAGGTCTTTCTTCGACACTTTTTAGGATTGGTTCTTAATCGTATGCATTACATTTTTATCTTGAATCATTTGCAAAACGGCGAGCAGCGACCACTGGTCACATTTTAAAGACTGCTGACTGTTTTTTGTACCCCGCTGCAACGCAGAGAGGGGACATAGAAATGCCGGTGTCCGTCCGTCACAGATTTCTCAGAAACTATACTAATTGTAGGCTTTTGATATTTGGTAAGCAGCTTCAGGTATGGGTCCCATATGGTGGGATGCGTTTCCAGGTCTGTCGCTTACCTACTTCCTGTTTAACGAGCCGACTTAGATTTTTTTCATAACACTCACTAACAGATTTCTCATGCAGCTATTACTATTTGTAGACTTTTGATATTTGGTATGCAGAGGTAGGAGGTCTCATATGGTGGGATGCGTTTTCAGGTCTGTTGCTTATCTACTTCCTGTTAAACAGGCTGACTTAGATTTTTTTCTGAACTGATTTCTCAGCTATTACTATTGTAGACTTTTGATATTTGGTATGCAAAGTTAGGGGTCTCATTTGTTGGGATGCGTTTTCAGGTCTGTTGCTTATCTACTTCCTGTTAAACAGGCTGACTTAGAATTTTTTCGTAACAGATTTCTCAGCCATTACCAACCATTACTATTTGTAGACTTGTGATATTTCGTATGCAGAGGTAGGGGTCTCGTATGATGGGATGCGTTTTCAGATCTGTTGCTTATCTACTTTCTGATAGAATTTTTGCCACTCGGCGGGGGACCCAGGAACATTGTGAATTTTTAAATACCCGTATATATATATATATAAGGGTGTGTTGCGTATTCCAGATCTCATTACCTTCTATCATCACTCATAGGAAACGCTACGTAAGCCTGAACACTAACCTACAAAATAACTTATTTCAAAATAACAATGTCGGTTAAACACAACATAAAAAAACATGCATTTACATCAATAATTAGTTGATAAATCTATAAAATTACAGTCACCGGTATACTATAACATGTATAACTAATATCTTAGTCTTTCAATTGTACCTTTTTGATGTACATGCAATTTAAAGGTTAGTGCGATTGTAATTAAGCAGATACCTTATAGATTTAAAGGTGGGTGAATATGCTGTACATCTGGTTTCGTGTTTGATAAAGTTGTCTATTAAATTAGAACCATTTGTTTCTCAAAAGAAAATTCATTCCACTCGCATTCCATTCTTCTTAACAGGCCTAATTTCATTAGTAAGCCATGCTAATTCTCTTTCTGCATTTGAGTACACGTTTTGTTCATAATATGCAGAAACCGTGTGATCAAAACCTTAGCTACACTTACAAAATGCAAGTTAAGCAATATTAATATAAAACTGAATCAAATATTATTAACAAGCAAAGCACATTGTTGACTTTGTCGATGTAAAAGCTCCTGAGAGCTTATGTTTATTTCTGTTAACCTTAAACTCCACTTTAAGTAATATTTACTTACTTACCTACTTAATTACTCCTTTTAAGTGAAGTAAAAAAAGCTTCAAAAGGTCTAAAGGTCTGTAACTCTGGTCAGTCCGCCAGTCCGTCTTTTTGTACCTACATTGTGTAATATGAAGTTTCTGAAAATGCAAACAAATAGCCTGGGTATCTAGATTTCAAGATGTGTTCTTGAGGCCAAATTTTGCGTTATTAAACTTGAAACAAACAAAAAATGAATGAATAACTAGTTAAAATATAAATGTTATTATTTCATTTGTACATGAAAAACCCTCTAAACATTCACCCTGATCTTAAATTGTAGTACAAAGCATATGAATATTTCATATGTCTTTTTTTGTCATTCAAGATTGTAAAGATGGTCGTTACCATAGTAACACTTTTTGGTCTATGCTGGTTGCCGCTCCATGCATTCACACTGGTTCTCGACTTTAACCCTGAGCTACTGACGATAGAGCTGATGCCAATTTTACAAATCTTCTACTTCGTGGTCCACTGGATAGCCATGTCCAACAGTTTTGTCAACCCAATCATCTACATCTGTATGAACAATAATTTTCGGGTAGGTTTAGCATTTTGTTAAGTAGCCATTGTTCGACTATTACATCAAAGAGGTCAACAAAGATGTGGGAGTCTTATAATCCTCCTACGTGTCCTTTGTCTGTTAGTCTGTCGCATGTTTCGGACCGTGAACAGAACTGAGAAACAAAACCCCAAAACTAAAACAAACAAAAAAGACACGTAAAATTTTTGAAGCTATTTTCATAATGTATCAATAGACATGTCAAAATGTGCATAAAAATAATTTGTGGAGGTCGACAATATGTTTATCCTTTTCAAACTTCAACTTAGCGGGAATTAGCGAACACTAAATCTCCATGGTGCAGTGTGTTCCTGGCGTTGTTTGCATTCTACAGTAATAACAATACAATGTGTTATTTTTTTTCCAATTAACTTTATTTATTAAATAACGCAAAACATGTCTCAATTAGGGAAAACAGCATACAAAACAGCATAAAAACACAGAAATAAAACATTTGTAACATTGACATTAACAGAAAATGCAAATTGCAAGAAATAAAAAAAAAAACAACAAACTATATGAATGTTAATTTGGATATAGTGCTACTGCATGTTCCCGTATTGCAATAATATCTGGATTTATGAATAATGTTTCAAAAATGGGAAATTAACTAGTATGTGCTTAATGTGTCTACAAACAAACAATTCATTAATAAAATGCATATGGTTCTGCTGTAATAAGCAACATTTTTTTTCATTTTAGCAAGACTTGAAATCGCTTTTAAATCCACACCAACGTTCGGATTCTCTTTCGTCAAATGCAACAGTGATGACCGAAATATGGCGGGATAAAAACGGAACTCTAAGAAAGAAGAGAAAGAAAATGTCACTACCAGTAGAGCTAGAAACAAAGGGACATGATAAAGAAGACGAAACTCAAAGGTTGAAAGCTTCTAGGGTAGTTTCATGCAAAGGGTTTTGACGAAACATTACTTCATGAATTTGGTGTCCAAAGAGCTAAATGGCTGATAGCCAATCACAATGATCTGTACAGCTTACAAAACGGATAGGCATGTTTTTTATGGGAACAGATGTGAAAAAAAACAATGTTATTCTATAAAATTTGTTGTGCAGAGAGATGGAAGAATTTGATAAGTCACTGCCTTGCAAATGTTTGACTGGACCTCAATAATAAAACAGATCAGTTAAGAGTTATAACTGTTTCTGCATAAAAGAGGTCACTGGTACAAGGAGTTCAATACTTGCATGTTATTGAATAATACATGCATTGTTCTGCATAAAAAAATATGTTAAGTAAAGTGAAGGATTGCTTGAAATAAACTCATTAAGTCACCCGTATAACCTTACAGACAAGTTGCTATTTGAAGACTGTGGATTAACATACTTGTTAACTTCTTGCCCGGTTTAAAAAAAAGATCTTATTAGTTATATTCCCATGTCTTAGAAAAAGAAGAGCAATCTTAGCTTTTATTGGGCATTTTATGAACTGCGAAAACCGTGGATGAAAGCATAATTTTCATTTTTATAAACCTTTTGATGTCGTTAAAGACAAGGGTGCAATATTTATAACAGGTATTCATAGTTTATGCATATATCCGTTATCAAGATAGTATAGAACTACATCGTCTGTTTCGTAGGTTATGAATATAAGTTATGTTCTTTTAACTTGGTACTTATTAGAAATGACAGTAATGAAAGGAGATCAATGGGATGTATCAAAACATGGGATTCCTGATAAGTGCGTGCTGATGAATACATTATTACGCGGAAATGTAACAGATTGGGGCATCATATTTCAATAATTGTAAATATGTTATTCCATGTATCTGTAAAAACTACCTTCTCTTAATTTTTATTGGTAAAATTCATTGTTTCAGTTTATTTCAGTATTCATTCGTTCACTCTTGTCACGACTTTGAGTTCGCGTTGTTTGCATCTTTCATTCGATATTGTGCTAAATTTCTTAATCAATATATTGTCTAGGAGCTTGTCCGCATGTCCACAATCTAGATCGACTACTTATCTTTCTGGAAAATAGACAAAATTGACAAATCTGCCAAAAAATAGAAATGAAGAAAGGCAAAAAACATTAAATTGGTTTTAAAATCTTACTTGTCGCAAAAAAACTGAGCTGTTCTATTGACCAAGATCTTTATGTACAGTTCTCAGCTGCCATTTGGAACAGCTATCGTTACAAAAATATATCATTGAAGGTAAAGTATAAACCAAGAAGTACAACTTTAACATTGCAAGTAGGAAATGACAAATATATCCAAGCAGACTTAAAAGACACGACGGATAAAAAAGAGGAAACATACAACATAACAACCAACACAAACACACACATACACCTGCAATCAAGGCCGATTCAGGTAATCCGGAAGGTTAAACAGTCTCTGATTGTGACTTGAATTATATGGACATCATTTAGTCGGCTATATGCATTTCTGGCAAAATTTACAGTTTTATCACCACTGAAAATGACACTCAAAGATGGATTTAGCTTATTACCCATTTAAAAGTTTCTTTTAACTTAAGTGCAACATATAAATAATCCACAAAATCTAAGAACATATGCGAAGCTTTTGTGAGAAATTAGATTTTTCTTTTGCAATAAGTATCTTCTTTAACATGTGATTGGAAATCCTTACATGTTGCAACTACTAATTGCAGAGTCTGTTAAGTGCCCATCAAAATCATCAATATTTATTAATTTTAAGTCCCTGATGTATGAAAACTTCAAGAGAACTTCACATTCATCATTTGTTTGCCATTATTATTATTTTACTACTTGTATATACCCACTTTGATTTTTATGACCAAACAGTAACAGCAAAAAAAAATCCATGATGAAAAATACAAAGGGGCATTCACATCTACAAAGACGAAAGCAGGAAAGCTGAAGACAACTATTGCACACCAATACAATGTCAAACAAAACAACAATACAAGAGTTAACACTAAAGTATGTCTCGCCTGCCCGCACCACTGGAATACATAGTTATTCAACTATTCATTTATAAATTCTCGCCTGTTGGCATAATAACAAAATGCATTAAAATTTCACCTAGGCCTTGAGTTCTTGAGATCAAAGGTTGATAAAAGTCAAGATCAGTTGGCAAGTGACTTTAAATAAGATTTTCCCAAGTGTAACTAGAAAATGTATCTATGAGCCAGAGGATGGCCCTCCCGTTCTTGAAATATCATTGGCCCCAATATTTATAACCTGGGATATAGACCTTTACCAAGAAATTAATCAACAGTGTTCATGCCTAAAGCATAAGTCGCAATGATCTAATTTCTAGTGGTTGATGCCATGTTACCAAGACTCATCTAGTAGTGAAATTGATCCCTAACATGTAGTATCCGAGATATGGACCTTAACCAATAACTTAAACAAAGTCATTCATACTTAAATATAGGCCATAGTTACCTTATTTCTATTGAGAGTGGTGTATTGTTACCCTAGACACATATAGTGATGAAATACCATTGCCCCCCACATGTAGTATCCGAAATATGGACCTTAACTATGAACTTAACCAAAGATATTCATGCATAAAATAAAGGTCACAGTGACCTAATTTCTAATGTCATGTTACCCAAGACAAGTCTAGTGATGAAATATCATTGACCCCCAACATCTAGTATCCAAACTATATGCCTTAATCAAGTAATTAACCAAAGTCATTCATGCGTAAAAGATAGGTCGAAGTTACCTTATTTCTTGTGGGTCGTGTCACGTTACCAAAGACACATCTAGTGGTGAAATATCATTGACCCTCAACATCTAGTATCCAAGTTATGGACCTTAACCAAGAACTTAACCGAAGTCGTTAAATTCAAGCATATGCATCATGAATAAAGGTCACAGTGACCTAATTTCTAATGGATGGTGTAGCCCTACCCAATACCCATCTAGTGGTGAATCATCATTTACCCCCAATATCTAGTATCCGAGTAATGGACCTTAACCAAGAACTTAACCAAAGTGTTAGGGACGTACAAATACGTATGTACGGACAAGGGTAAAACTACTATGTCCGATCCACATACGTGGTCGAGTCATAAAAATGAGGTCAAGGTCAGATGACATGATGCCAAACGCAATAAAAAGCTACGCTGAGCGCAACATGATACGACCGCGACATGTTGAGCCTTGTATGTGGAGGCCCAATATGGATTGTCGTATGCTTTGGACACATGCAGCCCATGGTGGACTCACAAAGCACTTTGACACATGCATTCTGTGGTGGACTTTTAATGTATATTTGATTTTTTATTTATACCAACTTTTAAAGAACTCTTATAACTGACGTTTACCGTCCCCTTGAATTTCTCGAAAAACGGTATGAGATATTGCAATTCTGACTCTCACAAGTGTTCCAATGAAAAAAAATGATTTTGAAAATCGGACAAAAAATTTTTAAAGTTGTAGGCCGGTGACCAAGACCACATTTCAAAAAATTTAATCGTCATGACTAACATACAGCTATTTCATACCTCTTTCGATTTCTTATTGTCTCTTCTTCAAAATAAGATTGGTCGTCAAAACCTAAATTGGTGCAAATTTTCACAAAACAAGGTCAAAGGTCAACATGTGTTTTTTGAGCTTTTTGCATCAACACAATTTTCTTACGATTGAAGAGATATTTGAGGTACCAAAACCGACCAAACCAAATAGACTTGATATTTGACTATATTTGTATCGATTTACATGCCAATTCGAAGTAAAAGATAAACTTTCTCGATTATATATACCGTTGAAAAGGGGGAGGGTTTTTGTGTCATTTTGACACCTAAAAATTTTTATCTAGAAAATTCCATGAGCTTTTAAATGTTAAATTTGATAAAATGTGCAAGAAATATCATATCTTTTTTAATATTTAAAAGGAAATCAGCATAAACTAAACATAAGGCGTAAAATTTGGACAAAATGACATGTACCCCAAACAACTTTGTGAATTACAAAAAAAATTGTTTTTACAAAAGTTCAGAACTATTGCAATTTTACTATTAAATTTTTGCATAATCTTAAACTAGAAGTAGACATTTTTCAAATACGTCATTTAACATGAAATTATCGGATTTGTTAATCACTAACATAGAGGTTTATTTAGAAAAAAGGGGGATGGCCATCAGATATATATGATCATAACTCTATCAAAAAAGTATATCACGCTGGTGGTTTATATAAGTAAAAGTAAAATACCTTTGTTTAAAATATTACATATGAAAAATTATTTACATTGATTTTTGATAATTACAGTGTATAATTTACAATCACTAACTCATTTGTTCATATATACGTTATTGAGATGCATTGAAGAGAATACACACATTTGGCTTTTTCGTTTCTGTCGAACAAAACGCATTTCATTTTTGCTTTTTCGTAGCCACCAATCTTTTTCAATATTATTTTTGTTCTTTTGCCATTTATGTTCTAGATCCAGAAAGGGGCAGTTGTTTAAATTTGTTTAAATTCTGAAGCAGATTTGAAACATATACATAACACATTTCCATAGGCCATTTGGACGACAGTATTTCACATCGACGTCACGTGTATTAATCAGTTCTTGAATTAGCAAGTTTTAATTTCTCAAAGACTTAACATAAATGATGGAAAAGCTAGTGTGGTATTATGGAGCAACCATATTATGTCTATCCACAAAAATTGTACATTTTCCGAAAATAAAAAGGCAAGATGAAGAACTAGAGGCTCCCAGGAGCCTGAATCGCTCACCTGATCTCTTGGCTTAAGTTTTGAATAAATTTCAAGTATACAAAGTTGCAAAACAATCCTTTCAGTGGTTTCAGAAAAGATTTTTGGAAATCAGTTTAATTTAATAGAAAAAAACAGGTAAAGGGCAATAACTCCTGTAAGGACCTTTTGATGCTTAACAAGAAAATTTGCTTCCAATTTTCTTTATCTCTTATACTTTTTGAGTTATAAGCCAAAAACAATGGTCTGACCCCCCTGTTCTATTTTTAACAACGGCGGCCATGTTGGTTGGTTGACATGTATATAATTCACAAACTTGGTAGAGGACATCCTAAAGATCATGTATACCAAGTATCAATGCAATCCCTTTAGTGCTCTTAGAGAAAAAGATTTTTGAAAATCAGTGTAAATTAATGGAAAAAACAGTTAAAGGGGAATAACTCTTAAACGGCTGATCTGACAATTTAGACCCTGGAATCATTTTTGTAGATCTCAATGAGCTGAACAATTCTGCAATGCTAACTTTTCCTCTAGCTCTAACAGTTTTCAAGATATAGTCCAAAAACTGCAAAAATGGTCAATTTTGATGATTAAAGAACAATAACTCCTATAAGGAGTCGTTTCACAACTTCGACTCAATGGAGAGATTTGTAGAGCTTTTGATGCTGAACAAGGAAGGTTGCTTCGGATTTTCTCTATCTCTTATACTTTTTGAGTTATAAGCCAAAAACAATGGTCTGACCCCCCTGTATATTTTTAGCAACGGCCGCCATGTTGGTTGGTCGACATGTATATAATTCACAAACTTGGTAGAGGACATCCTAAAGATCATGTATACCAAGTATCAATGCAATCCCTTCAGTGCTTTTAGAGAAGAAGATTTTTGAAAATCAGTGTAAATTAATGGAAAAAACAGTTAAAGGGGAATAACTCTTAAACCGCTGATCTGACAATTTAGACCCTGAAATCATTTTTGTAGATCTCAATGAGCTTAACAATTCTGCAATGCTAACTTTTCCTCTAGCTCTAACGGTTTTCAAGATATTGTCCAAAAACTGCAAAAATGGTCAAATTTGATGATTAAAGGGCAATAACTCCCATAAGGAGTCGTTTCACAACTTCGACTCAATGGAGAGATTCGTAGAGCTTTTGATGCTGAACAAGAAAGGTTGCTTCGGATTTTCTCTATCTCTTATACTTTTTGAGTTATAAGCCAAAAACAATGGTCTGACCCCCCTATTCTATTTTTAGCAACGGCGGCCATGTTGGTTGGTCGACATGTATATAATTCACAAACTTGGTAGAGGACATCCTAAAGATCAAGTATACCAAGTATCAATGCAATCCCTTCAGTGGTTTCAGAGAAGAAGATCTTTGAAGAAAAGTTAACGGACGGACGGACGGACGACGGACGACGGACGCTTAACGATGACAATAGCTCACATGACCCTTCGGGTCAGGTGAGCTAAAAATCCATGCCCACCCCCCATAAAAATCTAATGGTTGCTCCCTTAGTTAAAAGCAGCGTCAGTAAAAATGAAGTACAATGTATCATACAAGTAATATAATGAGACAACAAACTTTACTTATACTTATCACTTAGTGTTGAAAGAGTTTTTAATTATTTGACTATAGTTGCAGAATTTTACAAAAAGGAAAAATAAACTTTTGAAGAAAAATGGAAACTAATTTTATATGTAAAAAAACTTGACTTCAGTCAAAAAAAAATAAACTGCTTTTTGGTTTTCAAAAGTACACTTTGACCTATACAAAGGACCTGGAAGAATATGTAGACAATGAAAACATTTGACTGATTGTATGTATGTCTTTTTTCTTTGACACTAAGGAATATTAATGCAAATTTCCAAGATTGATTTTTAAATTGAATAAGTTTCAAGTACTTTCAAGGCATTGCTCCTATGATGATAAATTTTGAATCCTGTATTTGCACTGGAATACTCAACTACAAGAAACTTTTTACCATTAACTTTTCAAACTTGTTTTCTGTGATGACCAGGTTTAACCTACCTACTGCAATGCCTGTACCAAGAAAAGACAACTGTGAACTGATCATTCTAGTTAAGATTTATGGCGTTTCAGACTTACTATATTTGCAAATATAAGCTTTAAATTGGAACGAATGTGCCATGACTAAAGAAAGGAAACGCATTTAAAAACATGTATTGCGACAGTTAGTTTGGCTTGCATAATATTTAGAATTGGTGCAGACAATTGCAAACACCAAATGTACATTCGGCCTGACATTTAAGAAAAAGAAATAGACGATAAAGAGATATGGAATAAGTGTACGCGACACAACCAACATTAAAGAAACGGCAATAATAAAAAAAACAATGGAAAACAGCCAGCAATCTTCATCATGACCAGAGGTCACTGCTCACTGTCTTGCAGTGGCCCAAGACTAAAAATACAATACATAAGATTCAAACAAATCCCTAGATTATCAACGAAAGACCCATTTCTGGGTCCAAACAGATAGTTGACAAGAACAAACAAAAGCTTTGACAAGGATTCCTGGCTTAGGACAGGCACATATAAAATGTGGCGGGGTTAAACTAGTTTTTTGGGCTCAACCTTCCCCCTATTGTTTATCTTGTGCAAAGCACAAAAAATAACACACTTTAAAAATTAAATAGATAAAAGTTCTATTCACCAAGAGAGAACCTTAGATAAGAGTAATATACGAGAACAACGAAACGTAAAGGAACTCTCTTGAGAACACTCGCAGTTACTGACAAAACACTGACAACACGAACAAGTTTACATGTATCAATGGGTAACGAGACACTTTTCTAAGACTTTAAATAACATGAGATAACTTTTATAGGGATAAGTAATCTGTTTCCTAATTTACAAATACCAAAACGCAGGTCCTCGTTGAGATTTAATGGTTGTGTCCATCACACATAGTAATACGAAAGGATATAAAAATCCTAGTAACCAGGCAACAAAATCAAGAAGACACACAGTACAATACAGTAGAGACGAAAACTATGCGAATTTCTCAACAAAGAGAAATACTTAAATTGAACTCTTGCATTCGGACGTATGTTTATGCAGTGACAGCTTCTTCAATATACACAAACTGATTACTTTCTGTTGGTGACAACTTTTAAAGCCTGTAAAAGACCAGTTCGCATAGCTAGATATTAAAAACAATTGTTGACAAAAACTTATGGTACTGTTCACATTCAAAAGGCGTTATTAAGAACAAGTTTTTGTAAAAATCAGAGAAATTTCTTTTTCACAAATAAAAATCATAGATTCGCCGTCTTTGTTTTTTTTTTTAAATTATGTGATATTTAAAACTTTATTTACATACTATTTTGAAATAATAAATGACAGACCATTTAGAAAAATGTATTTTATCATAAATGTACAATTATTAACCTGATAAAAAGCTGAATTTTCACATAATTCAACAAAATACATAAGCAAGTAATCGAGTTTTGGGTGCACTCGACATGTTTTTTATTGAGAAGGTGATTAGTATCTAAAACATATCGGATTAACGGAAATTTCCGTGAAATAGACATATCTTTTCTATCCATGTCATGTTAAAAAAATGAATGAATACTTTATAAATACAAGAGCATTTTGAAATTTTACACCTTGATTTTAAGGCTCTTGCCTTAAATACTGTTTTCGGCATGCATTATTTCAAAAATATTGTAGCATCTTTGATAAATGAAATACGGAAGTAGGTGTTTGCTGATTTTTATGCAGAATTTATGAGTTTTGAATCCAAAATTTCTTTTGTCAGAGAGTTTATACTCCATAGGTTTATGTTTTTATGTAAAACAATTAAGGTTTTTGTAAAAAATGTTCTAAAAACAGACAATTTTTGACATTTTCAATCGGAAATAGACACTTTTTGAAAGCGACTTTTGTAGAATTATCTTTCCTTTTTTCCTCAAAAACTTACTTTTGCAAAAAAATGCACCGTACGACTTTTTGACGACCAAGCTAAATTCAAAGAATAATCATTTTTCTACAAATGTGCCAAATTTCAGCTGTATGTTATGAAGTGAAATTAAACTCTCTTAATAATCGACTTTATTGAAGTTGGTCACCGCACTATTGATTTTTGGAGGTGGCGCAACTTTGACTTACCTTCCGCAAGTAGTAACAAGAGGCTCCCAGGAGCCTGAATCGCTCACCTGAACTACACAGATACATATATTTTGTAGATATTGTGCTTAACCATATGCGATTTAAATTTCTGAAATATCTTGGTTAGTTTTCAAGATATTGGGCTTAATAAGTGCAAAAATTACGAAAAAAGGTAATAACTCGCACATCAGCAGTCAGTTCTTTTCCGAAATTTCAGGACAGGTAGATCTTAATATGCTGATCACTTTTGATTCTTGCACAATTTTTATATCTGAAACCGTTTTTGACTTATTAGCAAAAAACTGCAATTTACCCCTATGTTCTATTTTCAGAAATGGTGGCCATGTTTTTGACGAATCAAAAATCTAAAAGACAAAGTTGTAGCATATAAGCTATTAAACAAGTGTGCCAAGTTAAAATGCAGTTGGTTTTAGGGTGTCAGACAAGTTAATCTTTGAAATTCAGGGAAAAAGTCATGAAAAATGGTAAATTTTGTTGTTTTAAGGACAATAAACTCCTAAAAGAAATGGTCCTACAGCTTTGACCTAAAAACATGAAATGTAGATCTTGATGTGCTTAATAATATGCAATTTAATTTTTTGAAATATCTAGTTTTCAAGATATATGGCTAAACAAGTAAAAAAAATTGAGAAAAATCCAGAAAAGGGCAATAACTCCTACATCAATTGTTGGATCTTCTTAAAACTTTCAAAGCAGGTAGATCTTGAGATGCTAATCACTTTTGTCTCCCATCAGAATTTTGATATCTGTAACCATTTTTGAGTTATTAGCAAAAAACTGCAATTTACATTTATGTTCTATTTTTAGCCATGGCAGCCATATTTTTTGACAAATCAAAAATTTGAACGACAGAATTGTAGCATTTATGCTATTAAATAACTGTGCCAACTTTGGTTGAAGTTGGATGTATGGTGTCAGACAAGTTAATCTTTGAAATTCAGGGGAAAAGTATTGAAAAATTGTAAATGTTGACGTTTTAAGGGCCATAACTCCTAAAAGAAATGGTTCCACAGCTTTCACCTAATTACATGAAATGTAGATCTTGGTGTGCTTAATCAAAAGCAATTTGAATTTTTAAAATATCTTATATAGTTTTCAAGATATAGGGCTAAATAAGTGCAAAATTTTGAAAAAATCCAGAAAAAGGGCAATAACTCCTACATATCGGTTTTTGAATCTTCTTGAAAATTTCTGGGCAGAAAGATCTTGAGGTGCTGATCACTTTTAACCTATGCCAGAATTTTGAAATCTGTTACCGTTTTTGAGTTATTTGCAAAAAACTGCAATTTACCCCCTATGTTCTATTTTTAGCCACAGCGGCCATGTTGTTCATCCAATTAAAAATCCAAACGACGGTTTTGTAAAGGACATACCATAGAACAACCCTACCAAGTTTAGTTACATTTGGCCATGCGGTTTCAGAGAAGAAGATTCTTGAAAAGTTGGACGACAGACGGACGGACGGACGGACGGAAGACAGACGCCCTTCGGGTCAGGTGAGCTAAAAAACATCATATCAAAATTACATAACAACTGCACAACTACAACTAAAGATATCACACGTTCAAACAAACACTTATAATTGGCGTTTTTGGCCCCTTTGATCCCTTATTTCTCTAACTAGAGGCTCCCAGGAGCCTGAATCGCTCACCTTGTATGATGATACAAGCTGGATATTTTAACAAAGGACTGCTACTCTGTGGAATTATCAATTTTAATATTCTAAGGGAAACAACTCCTATCAACAAAGGTCTTACAACTTTGACCCCATTGCATAATTTTTAGATCTTTATGTGCTTAACCATTTGCAATTTAAATATTTCAAATATCTTGTATAGTTTTCAAGATATAAGTCTAAAAAGAGCAAAATTTGAAAAAAAAACAAGAAAAAGGGCAATAACTCCTACAACCATTGTCAGATCTTCTTCAAAACTTCAGGGCAGGTAGATCTTGATGTGCTGGTCATTATTACCCAAACAGAATTTAAATATATGTTACCATTTTTGAGCAATTTGCAAAAAAACTGCTATTTACCCTTATGTCCTATTTTTAGCCATGGTGGCCATGTTTTTTATCGAATCAAATTTTCGAACGACAATATTGTAGACCACATATTACAGAACAACCCTACCAAGTTTCATTTCATTAGGCCAAGCGATTTCAGAGAAGAAGATTTTTGAAAAGTTGAACAACAAGAGGCTCCCAGGAGCCTGAATCGCTCACCTGACATATGTGCCTGAAGTAAAGGTTATTAGGCAAAATCTATTTGATGATGAAAGGGTCATAAGATTAATAAGGGGGTCATCTGACAATGTGGTGGATCTTAAGGTGCTGATCACTTTTGTTCTCAATCAAAATCTAAAAATCTGTCACCATCTTTGAGTTATTTGCAAAAAAATGCAGTTTAACCTAATGTTCGATTTTTAGCCACAGCAGCCATGTTTTACAACCAATCAAAAATCCCCACATCAGTTCTATACACCTAATGGTAATAAAGAATAATACCAAGTTTGGTTCCAATTGGACTTAAAGTGTCAGAGGAGTTAACGTTTTCAATATAATGAGGAAATGCTTTTTAAATGCTCAATTTTGACGTTCTAAGGGCAATAACTCCTCAAAGGAAAGGTCCTACAACGTTGACCCTATTACATATTTTGTAGATCTTGATGCGCTTAACAATATGCAATTTAAATTTCTCAAATATCTTGTATAGTTTTCAAGATATTGAGCTTAACAGGTGCAAAATTTGCAAAAAATCCACAAAAAGGGCAATAACTCCTGCAAGGGTTGTTGGATTTTCTTCAAAATTTCAGAGCTGGTAGATCTTGAGGTGCTGATCACTTTTACCCAATGCCAGAATTTAGATATCTGTTACGGTTTTTGAGTAATTTGCAAAAAACTGCAATTTACCCCTATGTTCTATTTTTAGCCATGGCGGCCATGTTTTTTGTCGAATCAAAAATTCGAACGATGATTTTGTAGAGGACATACTACAAAACAACCCTACCAAGTTTCATTACATTTGACTAAGCGGTTTCAGAGAAAAGGATTTTTGAAAAGTTGAATGATGGACGACGGACGCCAAGTGATGGCAAGGTGAGCTAAAAAGGTATTCTTTCGTTTTTAATAAGATATATTGCTAATCTGATTGAACAAGAGGCTCCCAGGAGCCTGAATCGCTCACCTGACATATGTGCCTGAATTAAAGGTTATAAGGAAAATCGATTTAACGTTGAAAGGGTCATAAGATTAATAAGGGGGTCATCTGACAATATGGTGGATCTAAAGGTGCTGATCACTTTTGTTCTCAATCAAAATCTAAAAATCTGTCACCCTTTTTGAGTTATTTGCAAAAAAATGCAGTTTAACTTAATGTTCTATTTTTAGCCACAGCGGCCATATTTTACAACCAATCATAAATCCCCACAACAGTTCTATACACCTAATAATAATAAACAATAATACCAAGTTTGGTTCCATTTGGACTTAAAGTGTCAGAGGAGTTACATTTTCAATATAAGGAAATGCAGTGAAAATGCTCAATTTTGATGTTCCAAGGGCAATAACTCCTCAAAGGAAAGGTCCTACAACGTTGACCCTGCCACAAATTTTGTAGATCTTGATGCGCTTAACAATATGCAATTTAAATTTCTCAAATATCTTGTATAGTTTTCAAGATATTGAGCTAAACAGGTGCAAAATTTGCAAAAAATCCACAAAAAGGGCAATAACTCCTACATGGGTTGTTGGATTTTCTTCAAAATTCCAGGGCTGGTAGATCTTGAGGTGCTGATCACTTTTGTTCCCAATCAAAATTT
Source organism: Arcuatula senhousia (assembly GCA_963971305.1). Taxonomy (NCBI): domain Eukaryota; kingdom Metazoa; phylum Mollusca; class Bivalvia; order Mytilida; family Mytilidae; genus Arcuatula; species Arcuatula senhousia. Next base: position 59,297,425 of record OZ020307.1, read on the forward strand.
TGAAATCTGTCACCGTTTTAGAGTTATTTGCAAAAAAACTGCCATTTACCCCTATGTTCTATTTTTAGCCACAGCGGCCATGTTTTACGACCAATCGTAAATCCCCACATCAGTTTTATACACCTAATGCTAATAAACAACTATACCAAGTTTGGTTCCATTTGGACTTAAAGTGTCAGAGGAGTTAACTTTTTTTAATGTAATGAGGAAATGCTGTTAAAATGCTAAATTTTGACGTTCTAAGGGCAATAACTCCTAAAAGGAATGGTCCTACAACGTTGACCCTATTACATATTTTGTAGATCTTGATGCGCTTAACAATATGCAATTTAAATTTCTAAAATATCTTGTATAGTTTTCAAGATATTGAGCTAAACAGGTGCAAAATTTGCAAAAAATCCACAAAAAGGGCAATAACTCCTACATGGGTTGTTGGATTTTCTTCAAAATTCCATGGCTGGTAGATCTTGAGATGCTGATCACTTTTGTTCCCAATCAAAATTTTGAAATCTGTCACCGTTTTAGAGTTATTTGCAAAAAACTGCCATTTACCCTTATGTTCTATTTTTAGCCACAGCGGCCATGTTTTACGACCAATCGAAAATCCTGACATCAGTTCTATACACCTAATGCTAATAAACAACTATAGCAAGTTTGGTTCCATTTGGACTTAAAGCGCAGAGGAGTTAACCTTTTTTAATGTAATGAGGAAATGCTGTTAAAATGCTAAATTTTGACGTTCTAAGGGCAATAACTCCTAAAAGGAAAGGTCCTACAACGTTGACCCTGTTACATATTTTGTAGATCTTGATGTGCTTAACAATATGCAATTTAAATTTCTAAAATATCTAGTATAGTTTTCAAGATATTGAGCTAAGCAGGTGCAAAATTTGCAAAAAATCCACAAAAAGGGCAATAACTCCTACATGGGTCGTTGGATTTTCTTCAAAATTTCAGGGTTGGTAGATCTTGAGGTGCTGATCACTTTTAACCTATGCCAGAATTTTGATATCTGTAGCCGTTTTTGAGTTATTTGCAAAAAACTGCATTTTACCCCTATGTTCTATTTTTAGCCATGGCAGCCATGTTTTACGACGAATCAAAAATCCCCACATCAGTTCTAAGCACCGAATGCTAATGAACAACCATACCAAGTTTGGTTGCAATTGGACTTATGGTGTAAGAGGAGTTAACGTTTTAAAAAGTTTACGGACGACGGACGACGGACGGACGGACGACGGACGCCAAGTGATGACAATAGCTCACATGACCCTTCGGGTCAGGTGAGCTAAAAAGGCAGGAATTTTCACAAGGATTCCAATGATTTTGAAAAATTGACCACAAATAAAAAAGTTGATTTTTTGCCAAATTGGCATGGCCCAACTTTGACCCCCTCCCTTAGAAATGTTAGGTGAAAGATACATAAAAACAATTGCACATTTAGTTGACAGGATTTATAAAGGAATACAATTGAAAAAGAATGATCAAAATTAGATAAGAAATAAACATTCTACAAAACACCTATTTTAGCCCCTTTTTAGGGGACCAGAAATCCCAAATGCAATACCAACCTTTCTTTAGTGGTTACAAATTCATAACATTTACTCAAGTTATAGCACGGAAACCAAAGTTTCTACAGACGACAACAAAAACAACAACGACGACATCGCCATAACATAATACGATCGCCAAAAAAAATGCGGTCGTATAAAAACCCCATTCTAATCCATAAATATCCAAAATATCCTGAGATGCCTTGCTATTACACTTTTCAAGAAATTCATTTTCCACAATACTCCTACAATTAAAGTTTACACGATGAAAAAGACCTAACTTCACAAAGTCATTGAAGCATGAAAATGGGGTCAAGGTCAAAAGTCATGTTTACAGTTGCCTAGACATTTATCCCAATTGTCTGTATACCAAATATCAGATGCTCATTCTTTTTTTAAAATTCATTTTCCACAAAAGTCTTACAAAGAAGTTTATGGCCGAAAAAAATATTTAAGTTCACATCGACACTGGAGCTTAAAAATGGGGTCAGGGTCACACAGCATGGTGAAAGTTGCGTAGACCATAACCTCAGCTGTCTGTATACCCAATGTCAGATGCCTAGCTAATATACTTTTTAAGCAGTTCATTGTCCACGAGTCTTACTAAAAAGTTTTCGCTCTGAAATAAAAAAGACACAGTCACTGAAGCATGAACATTGGGTCAGGGTCACACGGCATGCTGACAGTTGCTTAGATCATAACCTCAATTGTCTGTATACCAAATATCAGATGCCTAGCTATTATACTTTTCAATCAATTCATTGTCCACAAAAGTCTTACAAAAAAGTTTACAGCGCCGCCTCAAAGTAATACCTATGTCTTGCCTTCCGCGACTATTTGTCGCAGGTGAAAAAAAACCTGCAATTTATACCTATCTTCTATTTTGAGCCATGGCAGCCAAGTTTTCCATTAAACAAAATATCGGAACAACTATTTTGTTATACTATAGAACAATCCTACGAAGTTTGGTCACGTTTGACCCTGCGGTTTTTAGAGAAGATTTTTTTGAAAATTAGACGAAAAGCTGCAAAAATGATCAATTATTATCTTTGAGCCAAGTGGTTTGGGAGGAGATATAGCGTTTGGTTCGTTTTTTGCCAATAACACAAGAACTAAACATCAAAGAGGGATGATATTGGGTCAGTGGGTACATCTCCGAAATTTAACAGTATGACCTTTACCTACATTTTCTACATGAATGTCTCAGGTTAAAGATTTGATTAAAGTCCATATTTAAACAACTGCAAGTGATAGAGAGATGATATTGGTCAGTAGATACATTTTGGATAATTACCAGCATCGTACCAAAATAAGGTCAGCTTGACCTACGCTTTCTGCATGAATGACTCGGTTAAAGTTTTACCTTATGTCCATATCTCAGCAACTACAAGAGATGATATTGGATCAGTAAGTACATCTTGGATAGTTACCAGCGTCTGTACTAAAATATAAAGGTCACCTTGATCTACATTTTATGCATGAATTACTCAGGTTAAAGTCTTGGCTTAAGTTCATATCTCTGCAAGTGGTAGAGGAATGATATAAGGTAAGTGGGTATATCTAAGATAGTATTTAAAACATCTGTTCTAGATTTAGGCCACCTTGACTTACATTTTAATGTTACAAGGCTAGGGTATTAGCTGTCATGTGCTATTGCTCCATTTCTTTACTACTTTTAAGGAGTATAACTCCTAAAGGAAAAGTGTTATGACTTTGAAGTTGTTACATATTTTGTTGATCTTGATGTGCTTAATCATATGCAATCTAAAATTTTCAGCAATCTTGTAAAGTTTTTAAGATATTGGGCTAAAAAAGTGCAAAAGTCAAGAGAAAGGACAATAAATTTCAGGGTAGATAAATGTCCTGTTCACTTTTTCCATCTGCTAAAATTTTGAGTAATTTGCAAAAACTGTTATTTACCCTTTTGTTCTATAAGCCATGGTGGCCATATTTTTTGTAGAATCAATAATCTGAATGATGATAGTGAGAGAACTTACTACAGAACTACCCTACCTAGTTTGGTTACATTTGGCCAAGTGGTTTCAGAGAAGAAGACTTGTAAAGTTGAATGACAGATGACAAGTGATCGCAATAGAGCTAAAAAGAATTTTTTTCTCACAAGTGGTCATCTGAAAATTTTGACAACAGAATTCCATCTGTTACATGTTTCAAGGAAAAACGTCTACTCAGAGATGCTAGAGTTTAAGTTGATAAGTGAATGTAAAGAAAATGCAAAGGGAGTCAAGTGTTAGGATTCATCTTTGATTTGCAAAAAAAAAAAGTTTAAATCGAGACATAAAAAATGCCAATGAGTTGACACAGTCAATTTTATTTAGTATCATACTTGATACATAATAAATAAAAATAACAATGCATAAATAAAGTATAAATAACAACATTATTTAACTCTCATTCAAATATAAGCCTATCAAAATAACATACAGAAAACAAATCATGCATACATAACCTATCCCTCTGGATACAATAGATGTAGTCTTATTGACTGCTTTTTGTAAATAAAACTAAAATGGAGGTCTCATATGTTGCCTGTGCCTTAATATATTCGGTAAACAGGAAGTAGATGAGTTACGTATAAAATCACTTAACACCATTTAGTACTATAGGAGGATGCAACATGCAAAATATAAAGAGGCTCCGGAAAAACTGTGAAGGAAATTTTTATAAGGCTGCAGGACGCTGACCAACGCAAGACGATGGATAGGGTCAAAGTGATTCCTATATGTTGCTTTGAAACAAGTTGCAGGCGATATAATAAATCTAAAATGATATTTTTTTTGCTCTTTAATTTTTCAATGAATTAAGGGGCTTCTGCAGGTTTAAAGATCAAATTAAGGATGATTGCTGGTCAATTTGTTAGATTTCTGTCAGATTTTCAGAATCCTCTGGATTTTACCATTAAAATAGGGGTATTTTTTTGCCCATTAACTCCCTATTTTCTTTTTATAATAAAGTTCATTGGGTCAAAGAGCTACTTTACAAAGTTTTATAAATTTCTTGTCATTTCTATATAGGTTTTTACACTAAAACAGGTCTTATGCTAAACCTGTGAAAAAGTGTCAAGCTATAACATAATCAGTGTTCTCCCCAGAAACTTTGGAAAGCATCTCATTTTGCTAAATCAATATGGAGTCACAGAAAATACAAATTTTGTCGATCGACCTTTAACACATATTTTATTATAAGTTCTTGGCTTACTTTGTACATGTATAGGTGTATTATGGTAAGCCCCCCCTTTTCAACCCTTTTTGATGTACTAGTAAATCAATATTCAAGCTGAAGGATACCACAGTTCATTAATAAAGAAAAGGTTGGAGTAAGTTTATCAATTGCAAAAACATTAGTTTGTTTGCTAAATGTTCTTTTGGTTATCTATCAATACTCATTAAACTACATACAGTCACTTAAGATGGGAGTGAAAAAGACAGGGAGCTTGAAGCAATACAGAAAATAATTAAATGGCTTTTATTTTTGGCACCACTATTTTACAAAGTTCAATTGTTTGCATGACATTCACATTAGTTAAGAGTTACTAAGTTGACATTTTATCATATAGATGTCAATGGTCCTCCTGTCAAAAGGAGGAGGATTAAGTAATATGAATCTATTTATGTTGACTTCCTGTTGTGACCAAAGGTCAATCAGTATCTGGGAATATAAAATCATTTAGAAATGCCTTAATGGCATTAAGATAAGAATGATTTTTTGTGTCTTGGTTTTGGGTATTGACAGTAATCTAGAATGCAACGGCTCAGGTTAAAAGAACACACCTAAAAAAAGCATGTATATTTGTGTATGAAATCCTATTGGTTGTCCAATATAAAAATAATTCAGGTGTTCCTGTAATCTAGGCTAATCAGCAGTACAAAGATGGATATATTCCAATTAATTGACAAGACAGTTATCATGAATTTATTTGTTTTTGCCTGACTTGGGGGTTGTAAATGTGTCAATTACTCAATGACCATCAATCAGTCAATGGCTTCATTACGCCACAAACTTAATAACTTTGTATTTTTAGCAATTTGATATAGCGTCTTGGTACTGACCAATAGCATCTCAGCAAATCCTGATAGCGTCTCAGTCCCGAGATGCTATAAAGGCCTGGGGAGAACACTGACATAATTCCACATAAAAGTTAGTAAAATATACCGATAAATAGAATTTCTAAGTAAAAAACCTATTATCATGGTTATTTTATAATAAAATCTGACACCTATGAATTAGGATATTGCAGTTGATCCTTTTGTCTTAGTGTTCTATCATAATGTGCTTTGAATAGAGTATTGTTTATATTGTAATATTGAGGATTGTCTGATCTAGTAAGTTCAGGATTATAGCCCTGGGCTATGTCATAGGGCAAGTTGTTGTTACCAAGACAACCTTGACAGGGGTTGATGGACATGCTCTGGTGAACACATGATGGTTGAGGACTTTGAATACTGTGCACTTGATGCTGATCCTGAAAAGATTAACACAAATAAAAGGTAACGTAAAGACACATTAACTAATAAAGGACATTAGTTAACTAGACTAACAAAACTACATGTATGTGATTTTGGTATTTCTATTAAAAGGTTATTTTTTATTTCCTGGCATTCAAATTCACTACATGATGCTTAATTTTCATGTTAAAAAGAACTCTAGCAAAGAATTATCTATGGTTTACTTGGTAAACCACTAGAGGTTGTTGGAAAAAAACAACATTACATGAAAGTTATTGAGAATGATGATATTTCAAAAGATGCTGAAAAAGAACACAGAGTACATTGTACCTTTTTTCCAGAAGTTGTTTTGTCATAGCTAAAGTTTTAAAAATTGCACTGTTGTATGTTGCAGTTTAATGTATTTAGTTAACTTTGTGTGTATCTTTGTAGTGTTTTTGTTTTCTACTTTAATGATACAAGTGCCCATTTGTCTTTGATTCATTAGTATACACTTGTGCTATCATTTGTTGTCTTATGCATACTTTACATGTATGTACACACATTTCTTTAACTACTTGTAGATACATAGTACATTGTACATGTACATGTATATGAAATTTTCTCTCCATTATGAGTGATACATACTTCAATACTGACTTCTTGTGCTGCTTGAGATTCATCACTTACTCTTCTGTCACCTCTGAAAAACAAATATTATAAGTTATATCTACATGTACATGGTAATATTTCTTGTTAAGCCTGTTTTCTGCATGTACCAGAATATTGATGGAAAAATTTTGGTCAGCATGGTCAGTGAGCACTTAATTCTAGGATAGTAACAAATATCTGTGTCAGATTAAGGTCAGCTTGGCCTACATTTTTTGCTTGAATGACTAGGTTAACAGTAGTAAAGGAATAGCATTTGATTTAAATTGAGTCCATAATAAATGCTTTCTAAAATCAGTTCAAGAAATAGTTTAAGCATTCTAAGTTTTAATAGCTGCTGTGTGGGACTGCTCCATTTCTGCATTTTTGTATGTCTCAAAATAACATTTTCTTGTTGTACATACTCAATTTGTAATCTGTTAATTCTCTTCGAAATGGGTAAACATTCTTCACATGAGTCAGGACTTCTTGATCGTTTTTGTGATTGTCTAAAATGAAAAAAATTATTACAATGTCATACATTAACAAAATTAATAACTACTATAGATTTTGATTTTTTTGGCTGGAGATAGGACAAAAAAGTAAAATTACATTTCAATGTCAATTAAGGGCACTAGCGTGTGCCAGATATACCTGGCTTCAATGATTAATGCCCAACTGTTTATACAAATATCAGGTCAATTATGGCAATAAACCTTCAATTAACACCTTTACCTGTTAAATTAACGTCTGCCTAATTGACAAACCCATACAAAATATTTATTTGTTAAACACATTTACAGTAAATGGTTATAACACATAGGAGCGAGATATAATGAAAACAACAATAGAAACTGGGTCTTGATGCAATTCTACACCCTTTCAATATAATCTGATTGTTTTATGACTTAACAACTAAAATGTCTATAAACCTAAAATTTTGTCATGTCTTGAAAAAGCGGAAGATTACACAAAAAGTCAGGAGAACGGGAGATGGGTAAAAAAGTAGCCAGATTTTGTCTCCCGGCAGGAGAATCACATGTCTGCAAATATATTTAACCTGATAGCATGACCAGAATAAACATTGAATGTGAAGACGATGAAAATCTGAGCATAGAGGCATAAGCCTGCACTCAGTATGGACCTGTAAGTACAAATATACCTGTAAGACCTGTATGATGAACAAACTAATCTGGACACCGTTATTGGAACGTAGAAGAGAACAACGTCTCATTCTAATGTACAAAATTGTCAATGACCTGATAGCCATCCCTGCCGAGCTTTATATAACCAAGTGCAAAGGAAGAGCACGGTCAACAACATCCAATAAACTCCAAGTAGAGAGCTGCAACACCGACATATACAAGAACTCATTATACCCTGGGGCTGGACAATCAAAGACTGGAACTTTCTAAGTGAAAAGTGTACTACATCACCTGCTATCGACTCCTTTAAGGGGGTTCTCCTTGGGCAAGGAGCCTCCCTTGAAGAGTACGACTAAAGGCGCATCAACCCCCTGGGCACTATATTCAGTATTGAAGTGCAGCCCAGTATACCTATAGAAACAGATATTATTGATAATGTCAATGATAGGTTTTTGTGACTTGTCAGTTTTTAAACTTGGCATTTTTTGTCCTTGTTTTTGGGACAGAAGAAGATCTTTCTAAAATCAATATGTTACCAACCTAAATGCCATTTCTAAACTCGTAAATTAAACATTTCGTAAAGAACATGAAATCAGCAAATTTTCTATTTACTTTTTTTTCAGACGAAATTATTCGAGGTGTTCCGAATAGAAAATCCGGAAGCAGGTGCCCCAATTTTAAACCAATGAAATCATCCGATGCTCGATGGCAACAATGACAACAATATGGCGGACAAAGAATTTTTGATTTGATTCAGATGCAATTTCTGTTTATACCTTAAAACATTGATACTATGGACATTTTTGGGTCTGGTGGTTATGGAGGTCGAAGAATTTACCCCCTGCAGGAAGATTCTGGGTTAGACATTCCAACTGCTTATTACAAATAAAAAAAATAAAATAAAAAACACACAAAACCCTACTACTATTAGCCTTCTTGGAGGCTTACACTCAAGTCTATCTTTGTATATACTTAATTTAGATAAGCATCAACAACAAAAACGACAAATTCTTTTATGGGAATCCCTTTTATGCAAAGCTGTCCTCTTGCCTTCTAATAAAACCCTCTATTATTCACTTTATACTCACAAGAAATTTACGCGCTTAGTTTGAATGTGTTTTAGTACGATTTTCGAGTTGCTGTAGATATTTTATTAATACTTTTATGGTAAATTTGTGATATTATCAAAAAATATTAAAAGGTTTTAATCAAAAAGTCCTATTATTATATAATTTTGATTTTGAATTCATAGTAAAGTTCAGGATTAACATAGACATGATAGAAAAAATGACAATATTGTCGTGAAACCTTATATTTACAGAACTTTTGAATATGAATTAACGGAAGCTAGTCCGTTTCCAAGTTATCCTGACTATCTCAATCCATTTTAAGTCTTGTGAAGGCTAAACACAAAAATTTTGACTACATTACGGGTAATGGGACCCCTTTGTAGTTCTGCCTAATCAAAAAGATGTCGAAGGAGCTACATGTACATTATTGCAGCTAGACATTGTGGAGCATGCTGTAGGGTTTTAAACATTGTGATTCAGTTGTGATATGTATATACGGTTGATAGAGTAATTCTCGCCACTTTTTTCTCAAAAGCATGTTGCTGTTTAATGTTCTATTTTCCAGTCTAACCTGTCATGGAATGGTTCATTTAAACACACTTATTTCTTCTTTCAAGACCAGTTTGTATTTCCGGTGTAATCATTTCACAATAAATGTTTGCAATACGGGTGGCGATAATTACTTGCTGATAAGTTCTACTCTGAAAGCAGTAGTTATAATAACAATTCTTGAACAATTGCTTTGAAAATTAACAAGCAATTAAAAATATGCTTTAATTGCACAGAAAAATTAAAATAAAAAGTTTTGTGTACTGAGAAATCTTTGAGTGCATGTATGTCCGTCTCAATATTTTGTTGAAGACTCAGTGTGCCAAAGAAAGAAAATTAACACAAGTGAAATACTTCTTTCACTCTCCTCTGCTTTAGTTTGATTTTCTATATATAAATCATTCATCTCATATCTATGGATTTATAATTCATTTACTTTTATATATGATTTATCTACCCAAACCTACCAAATTTAGTGTAAACAGTTTTTTATAACAAATAGATGACATAACAAACAGATTACATAGATTGGGATCAGAAAACATGTGACAAGCACTTTTACAAGTTCCTCTCTCAATTTTATCTACCAAATTTCTTCCTATTAAGTAAATGTTAATTCATTGCATCTTTGCCACAAAATCAGGCTTTATTCGATCAGATTTGTTATATTTTGGTGGTATCTTACTGTAAGTTGTTACATTATGTACACTGTATCTATGTATACAAAACTGTAGCAGACATGAATTTAGACATTGCATATTGCACACTGACCAATATCCAAGCTCCCCCAAAACCCCAAATGAATTATTTAATATTATATTTAATTGCATGATCCATCATAATATGTGTGACATGATTGCTGAAAAAAATATAATCTTATTTGAATTTTTTAGCTGATGCCTGATAGGCCTAAATTAGAATGATATACTATATCAGGTGAAAATAATTTTTTAATTCATTTTTTTAAGAGAAGAAAATAGAACAGACAGAGAAGAAAGAGAGGCATTGGAAGAGGAAGTTCCTGGAGAAGAGGAATTTGAAGTATCAGAGTTGGATGAAGAAGAAGATGATGACGATGACGATGATGAAATAAACCAACTGTTAAAAGATATTCCAGAGTATGTTTTTTTTCTTATTTAGCTTATATGATAAAGACTGTGAATGACACTGTTTCCTCTGATTATTTGAACATACATTGTTAGTTGAAATATTTTCAAACAGCTTAAAATTTTAGATTTATTTTTTTTTTAATAAGTCACTATTATGAGTACATTGTATTAATATTTGTTTGTATAAATTACTACAATAAAGTATAAAAAATGGATGTTTCATGATTTGATGATTGGTAAAGATCTTTCAGAAGTGATTAAAAAAAGATTATGAGATTAACTATTGACACTTATTACATGTATTATGATGTAAATTGAGCATATTTTTTTTGTATTGCAGTGAGAAAGTTATAGATTGGGTTCATCCAGTCGTTAAAAATGCCAAGGCACCCCATCCACTGACACAGACTCATGTTAATCAGACCAGGGACCTTATGGTGAGTTTTTTGAATATCCTGAGTCCTGAAAAAAAAGTATTTCTTATACTGACAGGGTTTCAAATTTGTATGAACTTTGCAAAACAACAGGAGACTGTATAAATTAAAAAGATACATATACCATCGATTACTTTTAATGTTGTTAAAAACATTATACCTTAATACTTCTATTATTATTTATTTTGGCAATAGATGCATTTTTATACATCTTTTATTTAAACACATATTATTATTTAGTACATTAATTTTGTAACAGAGATTACAAGATGCAGAAGGAGCTATGCATGCTGAGTTACAGACATCTGAAGAATGGTTGAAATCACACTCCATAGCTCACATGAAGCTTACACTTAAAGATCTGGTTGACAAAGGAAAAGTTTCTGGGTAATATATATTTTTGTAATATTTAATGCCTAAATGTGTATTTAACAGGACATAAAGAAGTGCCTTTGTCTTTAATGTCAACACATAAACTTTAAGAGTAGCTTGTTTTGATTTCCTGCTGTGTATTAGAAACAAGGAAAAGTGCTAAACCAGAATAGACTTCTTCAGTATAAAAATTGTGAAGTATTTAATATGTTTAGCATTGAGTTTTGAAGCTATATTGTTAAAATGATTTTTTGCAGCCTTAAGCCAGATCATAAAACAGGGAAGGCAGTACAACATATACAGTTTGATGCTTATGATGTCAATGAATTTGAATATAAACTAAATGTGTAAGTATATCCTATTATAGCAGAAAAAGTTTATGAATTGAAATGAATTATGTTTGTGTCCAGTGTTTTTGTAATATATATCATAGTGGCATAATGGTAAGTCATAACTCATAAGAGCTTGGTGAATGGATGTATTGATAATAGTTTACATTATGAAATTTTTATCACATACATTGGATGCAAGAATAGATACAAGAAAATGATTCTTATTGCTTTTATCTTTTTTCCTTCTTATTGTATAAGATTTGGTCCTTCTTATTTTTAAAATTCTGTTCACACTTAAAGAAAATTTTACTTTATGGATTTTATAAATATTTATTTTTACTTTGCAGAGCAATAGAATCTTTTACTAAAAGAATCAAATGGAATTTGCAAGGAAGCAGAAGGGTATATATATATATGAACTATAATGAAATGGGAAAATCTTACATGTTGAATTAAAGGGTTCTAAATGGCAGAGTGGTCTTTTTTGTTCGTTTAAATTCCACACTTTTGATCACAAGTCAATTAGCTCTCAGGTTTGGATTGATTCCCACTTTGTTATTTAGAAAAAGTAACTTCCCATTTGTATATACAATGTTGTACATGTAATTAGATTTATCAGTTACCTCTAAAGCTTTCCTGGGGGTACTCTGGGTTCCTCCACTATTAAAAACTTACCACTCTGTATGACCAGGTGCGTGAAACAAGGTGTTAAACAATAACACACACTTATACACGTTGAATAATTGTACATGATACAACACCTTAAAACATCATGACAAGTGGGTAGTGTTAACTTACTGGTTGTATTTTTCTTAATCTAGTTTTATCACATTTCTAGAGAAAAGAACTAAATTTATTTTCATGTAGATACTTTTTAAAAGATAATTGTTGACAAGGGTCATAGTATAAGAGAACGCTTAGCATTTTGATGAACAGAAATGATCTGCTTAATCAAGATCACAAAAATATACATGTATAATGTTTTAGAATTTTTGAAGAAATATACTAACATGTTGGAATGTCCAAGACAAACTAAATTAAAATTGTATCCTGTTATTAATATGTATCCTTATATTTTGGTTAATAGATTTTTGGAAACTTACGAGCAAAGAAAATAGCAGTTGTTGTTGATATGTCAGATGCTAATGCAGGGTTTGGAAGACTACAAACACTTCAGGAAAATCTTATTGTAAGTTTGGTGTTCTAATAAGTTATTTTGATTTTTATATTAAATCCTTTGTAAAGTATTTGCAGTATTAACTTTGCATATAATTTAGGAAAAAAAGTGTTAAACATGTTAGAACTATGTTTAGAGTTTACATTATATAAATTATATTTAATAGTGTACTGATATGATGAGTTAATTGATTCTTCTTCACATTATTAATTGACATACTGGTAACTTGAATGATAAAAAAAAATATGAAATTATATTGATTCATTGTTAAAATTCAAGATATTTATAATATAAAACAATATAAATGTGATATACATGTATTAAAGAAAAAAGATTTAGTGATTTTTTATTTTGAAAAAATAGTAATATTCCATGAAAGAACTGCTCCTTTCTTTGTTAACACAATGATTTTGAAATGGAAATTTGTTTTTAATTTCAGCATCTATTGGATGAACAGTTATCTAAAGCTCAGTCTGTATATCTGATGTCGTTTGGGACTGACGTGGATCCTTTATGGCCGGTCTCAAGAGATGTTAACATCAGAATGTAAGTATTAAAATCTTCTTGTTAGGATAACATACCCGTAGGCAGAATTTTTTTAGGGGGGGTTCGATTTTCCAAATATTCCTTTTTTTAATAGTGCTTAACCGAATTTCAGCTTGTTTTTACCTATATTTTTCAATTTTTTTCGCACAAGGGGGGGTTCGTCCGAACCCCTCAACCCCCCCTGGCTACGGGTATGGATAAATAGCCTAGAATTTTGTATATGTAATTTTTTTCTAGGTGATTTAATTTTCGCTATATTCACAGCAAACACCAGGATACAAACCTTAGAACAAGTGAAAAGTCCATCAAATCAAGATTTACAGTATGAATATCAAAATGAAAAAAAATATATGTTTTACAGAAATAAAACCATCTCCTTTTGAAACAAAAATGTAAAATTTTCCAAACAGAAATAAACAACTCATATATATTGTATATCAGAAAATGGATGAAGTAACAGGGATAACATTAACAAATACTTGTTTCATTAAAATACACTATGATTTAGAAAAAAAACCAACAACATTAGACTAGAACATTATATTGTCATTATGTTAATTTGACCTTTATTATCTCAATTTGTCATTTGAACAGTATTGTATGCTCTAAATTTTCATCTCCATCTATTTTCAGTATAGAGGAAGGGAAGGAATGGGTTTTAAGACTGAGACAGAGTGGTGGATGTAATCTACTGAAGGCCATGAAACATGTCATGAAGATAAAAGATGTCGACTCAGTGCTACTTATCCTGGGCAGTGTGTAAGTATTTACCTTCCTTGGTGCTGCTGCATACAGTGGTGTGTAGTTCAGTGTGCGTCATCCGATGGGATTTAAATGGAATAGCATGAATGGTCAGGTTAAGAAAGACTAAAACTGCACCCTGATCATAAATTTTAAACAAATGCTTTAAATGGGGCACCAAAGTTTAGAAATAGATTTGTTGGTTTAACATGAACATTTTATATTCATCTACAAACAAGGTATTAATTCAAATGGGAATTATTTTGATATCCAGAAAAATTACTTTTCTTCTTGCAATAACAACTAACCCAACAAAGTTGAAAAGTGATTTTTTTCCAGGTGTCAAAATAATTCTGAGTTTAATTAATACTTTGTTAAAATATTATTTCTAAAATTTTCAAAACTTAAATTAGTCTTTAGATAAAACACGAATGGTAACTCACCCTTAAGATGGGATATTTGTTATTGCAAGTGGAAAAGTGATTTTTCCAGATGTCAAAATAATTCTGAGTTTACCAACTACTGCTCACTGAAATTTTGATCTATGACCAGTTTGAAGTCCTAAGGTATGTCAGATGTCTACTTCCTGTTTATTGGCTTAGTTAATTTTCAACATCAGTGAGTAGTGGTTGTACATTTTTGTAACAGTTTTTTTTCAGTAACTTCTTATTGCAGTGACTTGAAATTTGATATATTTCTTCTGTGTAAGATCTTATTTAGTAAGTACTGATTTAAGGTTCCATATTTACTTCTCATTTCTGACTAACCCATAGTCAATTTTTGTGATCAGTAACCAAATGCTAATTCAAGATTCAGTTAATTTAATTAACATATTTTCATTTTTATTTCAGGCCTGATCAAACAACAGAAGTATTATGTGACTATATCCATCAGATGGGAGTAGGACAACACATAGAGGTCAACTGTGTGGCATATGACTGCAGTAATCATATGACTAATGTAAGGGGATTCTTATTTTTTATGGGGGGTGATGAAATTTTTAAAGGCATTGAAACATTGGTATTAAAAAAATGCTAAACTGAAGGTATAGTGACACCTGTCTAAATTGCTTCGTGAATAAACTTAAAACTTACATAAACCGAACAATGATTTCAATTCTGTTTTTAGTTATATACCATGTGCAACATGTCTTTAATTAAACAAAAATTCTTCAATCTGATGATCGCCTGTAAATAACCTATAATATAGCGTTGCACGGGTATAAAACACCAACTCATTCACATACTCAATCTGATGACAACTTTTACTATACATGGAAAAGAAGGGTTAAAAAGCTTCTTTTTAACCTTGTCCCTCTAAAGACAGGGGGCTTAATTACAATCAATTAGTCTGTCTGTCAGGTCTGTCTGTCTGTTCAAACTTTCCTTAAAAGATTTTGTTGCTTCTACCGAAGGGATTGATTTCAAATTTGGTGCAAAGCTGATTACATGTTTATAAGGCAAAATGACCTTATTGTGTTTCATCTTTCTAGTTTAGTGAAAAATCTACTCAAAGTTTCCAAAAGATTGATTTGAAGTATGCTTAGCACCATTTAATGCAATCTTTTTGTTATTTCAAGGCCATGGAAAGAAATAAGTTGTAGGTTCATTGTATTAGAATCAGGTAACACTGTAATGAAATAATTTTTATTCGTTTTTCAGCTGACTTTGAGAAACTTAGCTGAAGCCTCTGGAGGATCTTACCACTGTTACACAGCCAATTGTGAAGAACAGATCTATACTGGTACTGAAATCAGTACCATACTGAAAGAGATCCAGAATGCACAGGAAGTGATTAACAAGATAAAGGAAATGAGGCAGGGAATGATGGGAAGTGCTCTTGTCAGCATCATAAACGAGGTATTGGTTTGTTTATATATATTGTCTTTTTGAACAACGTTGTCTGATGAAAGAAGAATAGTTGGGCGATACGGTGTTAAAACTGGGAGAATATTTCAAAGACTAATACTGGGTGGGCACACATCATAAAAAAAAAAACTAAAATAAAACAAGGCTGCAGATGAACATGAAAGCTTTCATAAAATGAATATCAAGTGACTAGTACTCACACTTTTTTTAAATGAATAGGAGAAACATTGAAGTGTGACCAGTCCAGGCCTCCTTTAAGTCAGTCAAAGGACTCAAACGTCTAGATCTGCTGCTGAATTTTGAAATGCAAAAAAAAAATTATTATAATGACAAAGATACAAACTATGATAAATCAACAATGTAATCCTTTCTTTATTTTTATTATTGTTTCATGTTTTATTCTGAAATGTTTTCAAATTATTGTTGTATTTAAATTAATTCTAATTTATTGTACCTTTAAACAATTAGATATCAGATGAGGTTGCAAAACTTCCACAGTCACGATTTTTACCAAGACCACCTGGTCATGATTTACAGTTGAAGTTAGATATACCTAAATTCCAAGCCAGATGTTCTTTGGAATGGATCAAACAACATGGGTTGAAAGGTGAATAAAACAGTTATAATATATATAAGTGATTATTTTTACTGGCTGCATACACAATTGTCATTTTTTTTTTATGCAAACAAATATGGTACACCATTGACATTTGGTTACATGCAGTTGCATTCGCATCAGTATTAATCAATTAAACGATAACACAGTATTTCAGATTTATATGGTAAAAAGTTGTAGACTAGGACATCGACTGAAAAGCATAGAATTTCAAAATTTAGCCAGTTTTGTTCTAGAACAGCATTTGAAGATCTTAAAAAAGATGATTAAAATATATGTTTGATATTTCGATATTGTTTCTTATTTACAAATGCCTGTCTGTATGTTTCATGTTTTGACACCAAGATCTTTATTGTTTTCAGCAAGAAAACTAGACCTGTATCAAGTGTTGGCTCCAAATGCTTACTCATATAAAGAAGAATTTATCCCTGTAATCAAAAAGGCAGTGCAGTCACAAGTTCATGAGGTAAGACAAAAAAAATAAAAGTTTTTTTTTTCATAGACTAAAGTGATGCACCTTAACTGTCAAAAGCCTGATACATGTGTTGTCATTCTTCATGGTTTTGTATCAGCTTTTGTGTATTAATCCAATGGTAAGATTGCAGACCTGTCAAGTGTCACGCAACTAGCGTGAGACTCACGCATCTAGTCAGCAATTTGGCGGCATATTTCTTTGATCTTTTATTTTTTTCCTTTGATCTTTCAATTATTGGTCGAATCTCACGCATGCAGCTCATAAAAACTTGACAGCCCTGACATTGATTGCTAAAGACTTCATGAGAGTTTGTTTAAAAATCTATAAAACATGCACATTGGAAAGAAAAATCATATTACAATGTAGTACATTACAAATGTAAAAAAAAGTCATAATTAAACAAGGAAGTTGTATGTGACATTGCATAAGATGATCATCACAACGCAAAGTACATGCAATAATTTCATATTAGTTCTATCTACTTAACAAATTATTTTGTTTTACAGAAAGCTATGGTTCAGTTTAAATGGCATGATGGCTCTATGAAGAATGTCCATGTAGACATGACCCAATTATTTGAGTATCAGAAACAATTGAATGCTGCTGTCGGCCTGTATGAAAAGAGAATTGATTGGCTAGCCAGTGGAAGTAGAAGAATATTTGGTACAGTTGTAGAGAAGAAGTAAGTTTTTATGGCCAACCTATTTGTCTGTATGTCTGCCAAATCTATACTATAAGAGTTTTTAATTGATTTCTCAGAAACTATTGCTCAGATCTTCATAAAATTTAGTACACACAGTAAGCAAAACAAGAACAACACATAACACATCTCATTCATTTATGCACTTCTATCAAAAATGTGATCAGAGAGGCATTAGTGTCTAAAGTGACACATTTACTTGTTTGGACATGTTATTTTTAAGTAACCTTTTCATTAACATATGAAATAAATGGACATGTTCATGAGACAATAGCTTTACATTCAGAATTAATTTTTTACATGGAACAAAACAACATAGAGTCAAGAAATTTGGTCTACAAGTTACTTGCTTAAGACAGGCATTTTGTTTTCTTGGCACTCTGTTTTCCTCTGCTTTAAAAACAAATCACCCTTTGTAATCTATATATATATAGGCATTAAACATAAACATATAGTGTCATACACAAGTAAACTATCAAGTAAATCTAAATTTTGCTCATGTATGTATCTGTATGTTTGTTATTCATGTCATTTAAATACTTTTAAAAATCAGATTTCACAAAACTTTGTTTTTTTTATACTTTCTACTTTTCAACAAAATTTACAACAACTTGTTCTATATGTTTCAGTGTTGTAATTTTGGTGGACATGTCAGTTTCCAATGTGAATTATCTAGTGCATATACAGCACTCTTTAAGGCTGTTAATGGAACAGCAATTAGCCAACAAGAAATACTTCAACATCATAGCGTAAGTAAACATACAAATTACAAACACAAGCACATTTTCGCTCAGACATTCTTAATGCTTTCAGCCATTGGAGTATACATGGCTATCAGCAAAAGTATCTCTGAACAAGTTAAGATTTTGCTCTTATATCCTGATACATGTACTGATATACGATTGCTAGTTTTTCCTTTTTCAATTACCATACATGTATTAATCAATGTCAATATTTTTGTGCCACACCCATGAAAGAAGATGGGATATAGTATTGCTATCCTTTAACGTTTGTTTGTTCACAATCAGGTACATTTAGATTGAAGTTGATTTTCCATTCCCATGCAAGGATGGGCATCATTTCTCTTGGATATATATTTAATCCTAATCTATGAAAGAAGAGGGCATACAGTGTTTGGGTCTGCTCTTCCATCACTCTGTCTGTCTGTTTGTCCATCTGTTTGTCTGTCCATCATCTTTTGAAATTATTCTTGTTGTTTCAAAATTGATACATGTAATGTCTTCCCTGTTTATTTATATAATATCTAGATGATCTTTTATTTCTTTTATTCTATAGATTTGGAAGCAAGGCTGTAGCATGGAAACCTACCATGATGAAACCTACAGAACAGAACTTACAGGCAGCATGGAAGTAAGACATCAGTCAATATTTATTTAGATTGAAAAAAAGCAAAAGAAATATACAGCATAAAGTATCTAAGACGATGCTTAACTCTGTTATGATTTTGTTCTTACTTAATAGAAGGCAAAAAATGCATAGAACATTACCAAAAATGTGAAAAAAATGATTATAGATAAACATTTACTGAATGGGCTTGAAATTAAAACACATACTGCTGGTATATAACATGTATAATGCAAATTATCTGAGGAACAGAAGAATTTAATGAAGATGAAAATTTACCAACAAAATTGGTCAAATATCAGAATAGATTTAAAAGAAAGAATTTCATTTATTTTTCAGATGGGTGCTAGATTTACAGTGCGGTGGAAGTAGGAATTTCCTTTCAGCATTTAAACTAGCAGTTGAGAATGAAGAGGAAATTAAACACAAAATCAGTAAGATTTCAATGAAAATTATTATGAAACATGTCAGATTTTAAGATTGCTACCTTACCACATACATGAGCTGCTTAAGTTACAAAAACGCCTTATTTTAAAAAACCACATATAATGATTACACTCAAATTAACCTTTGTCACTAAGCTTATTCCTAGAAAATTGTTAGTTAAACTTTGTAAGTATTTCAACGCTTATTAACTGCATCTACATTCAAAACCATTTATAATATATACCATTTAATTCAAATAAATACGTGTCTTGTGGGCAATCAATGTAGTAGGTGACATAATTATTTTAAAAATGCTTGGTTGATTAACTTTTTTTTCAGTTGCCGAGGGTATTTATCTGTTTACAAGTGGTGTACCAGACCAAAGTCAGGACCAGTGCATGTCTTACATCGAGCAGGCAACCAGTGGAAGAGGAATCCAACTTCATTGTATATTGTTCAATGTTGATGACTATGATGCTCAAGGTGCTATCCCTGGTCGCTATGCCAACATAACAAGGACGGGAGAATGTTTACGTAACATGGCACATTGTAGTGGAGGAAGATTCCATTGGTTTAGGGAAACAGGTAAATAAGCAAAGAATGGATCATCAGACTTATATAAACAATGTTTTACATGAAACAACATGCCAATTTACCTGTTAATCAGTTTAAGTAAAAGTATTTTTAAATACTGCATATTAGATAGAAATTAAATAAAGGTAATAACAAAACTACCGAACTTGAATGATCAATCTCATTGTCCAGAGAAAATGACAAAAATAAGTCAGTCATACCAGAGAATTGATGGATCACAATGGTCCTGACTTGGTACAGGCATTTCAAACAAAATGATGTGTTTAATTAAAACAATTAACCACCATATCTTTTTTAATACAATTTTGAACTTTTCTACTAGTGGCTGATAACGAAGAAAGGATTTTTTTAGGGATGGTATGAGACGTATTTTGTTATAGCCCTGCTCCAAAAGTCGGTCACGAAGAAATCTGTGTCTGATAAAAAAATCTGTGAAATGTGTGCAAGCTCTGGCATATCGAATAGGTTGTGAACTATAAACACCATATGCAGGGGAAGTAGTTAAATTGCTCTGTAGATTAGGAAAATTAATAATTTGAAAATTAAAATCGTCTTGTTTATCGTAAATTTTTGTACTGAGATGACCACCTTGGTCAAATTCGAGGTGCAAATCCAAGAAAGATGCGAAGCAATTTGATTGGGTGGTCTCTTTAATCTCCAACTATATAAAATAGATTTAACAAATATACAGAAAGGTGATGGCTTAGACCAAAATTTTTTACTAACAAATGACATGATATATGTGGGAATTTGCTTTATGTTTTAAATTATTATACCCCCGCTTCGAAGAAGAGGGGGGTATACTGTTTTACCCTTGTCCGTCCGTCCGTCCGTCCGTAACAAAACTTCCGTCACAGTTTTCTAAGCAACTACATGAAATAGAGTTCTGATATTTTGTATATAGCTTTATCATATAGTCCCATATGGTGTATACCGATTTTATGTTCCTAGGTAGTCTACTTCCTGTTTACCGAATACTTAGGTTTTAACACATAATAGACATAAATGCAAAATTTTCGTCACAGTTTCCCAAGCAAGTACATGAGATAGAGGTCTGATATTTTGTATACAGCTTTATCTTATAGTCCCATATGGTGTATACCGATTTTATGTTCCTACGTAGTCTACTTCCTGTTTACAGACCTGTTTACCACTACGATTTGGCCGTAGTTTCTACGATTTTTGCATTAAAATTACGGTCTACGGTTTCTCCGTGAAAAACTACGGTCACGGCAAGTTTTAAAATAAATTCGTTTCGCTGAAAAATCGGTAAAATCAAGTTTCGTTTCGCGTAAAAATCTTTAATTTTTCAACTTCCGGTTCACTATGTCTGCATCAAACGGAGCTTGATCCAATGAAAATTGTAATGAATTCAAGCGTCCACGTGAGACATTCTCCCAAGTTGGAGGAAAAAAACAGTAAACAAGAAAAATAATGGCAGAATAACATTGAAAATGCCAGAAAGGCCGAACGTCCGTTTTGCACTTAACATTTTCAAAGCCCTAAACTCTTTTTGGTGATTTGGTACAAAAACTACTGGTAAATATGCAAAACTACTGGCAGTTGGACTAAAAACTACTGGCACACCAAAAATAGGGTAAACAGGTCTGTGTTTACCGAATACTTAGGTTTTAACACATAATAGACATAAATGCAAAATTTCCGTCACAGTTTCCCAAGCAACTACATGAGATAGAGTTCTGATATTTTGTATACAACTTTATCCTATAATCCCATATGGTGTATAGTGATTTTATGTTCCTAGGTCAACTACTTCCTGTTTACAGAGTATTTAAACTTGAATGCATGGCTTAGTTTGGGGAGCGGGGGTATCACTAGTGAGCATTAGCTCACAGATTTACTTGTTTATTTTGTTCAATGTGTTCTAAATCCATATTTTTTCACTACTCTGGCATATAATCAGCACTTGTGATATGTTTTGCAAGGTATTATAAATTGAAGACATTTATATGATGAATGTGAATTATAAACATGGATTGTTTTGCTTAGAACTTTGTTGTTTCATATGATTTTGATTATCATTTTAGTCTTACAATAACAAATATTTGTGCATTACATTTTAGGTATAATTGAGAGTGATGATATCCAATATATTACCATAGAGATAGATAAGGCGATGAATTTCTCTAGGAAAGTACAGATACTCATAGACAATGTCAAAAAGAAGTATAGAAATAAATATGTAAGTATATTAAGCTTTTAGTAGTATCTCTATTTCACTAATATTAACCAAGGTATAAAGATCTGTAGACCCAGCCCGTCCCAGATGATTTACTTTTACTCATTTCATTTACTGATCATGTAGTTTTTATAGTTGAATATAAAAAAAAAATACCTATTATAAGCATTTTACAATTGCAAACAATTTCACTTGCATTCCAAATACATATTCTATTAACTTTATTTAAAATTTTGTTTTTGTATTCATTCAATATATACCATGGGAAAATTAGTATGTTTTCAGTAATTAATATATATAATATTATATTGATTTCAGCTTCACCCGTACATGGACGAAATCAAAGCACTACCTGCCCCTGAATCTTTCAAAATGAGAGCTTTGATGTCTGGTGGAGTCCCTTCCCATTCTGCTAGAACAGAAAGACAGGTAGATTTCCTATATATTCAACCAAATTTTTCCGCCAAAAGGGGGGGGCAGCCCCCCCTCTGGATCCCCTATGCACTAATATATGGGAATGTGTATAAAGAAATGTCATTGCTTTGAATATCATGCAGGGGAGATCATTGGACTTATTTTTTTTTCAATATTGAGTTCAATATGAAGCAGGGGTATCTTTTTATTAGCTCTTTTACATTTTTTTCTAGAGGTTCATGATTTTCTTAAATTAAGTTAATTTTAAGTTCATTATTACATTGAATGTTTGTTTAAGAATATGAGTCAAAGTATTAAAAAAGATCCAATCATTTTCAAGATTTTTAAAAGTTTAAATTGACTTTATTTTTCTTTAACAGGATACAGTAGAAACTGAAAGGAAATCTTTACACTTAAGAAGACCAATGAGTGCTCCTAGGATAAGAGATACTGCCAAATCTGAAGGTAATGAATATAGGGAACACAATCTTTAAAGGATGAGTGCCAATAAGATCAACTAATGGCCCAATATACACCATTAGATTTAAAACTTTACAAACAGATGTCTTTAGCTGCTCAACTATTGATAATTTTTTAGGGTTCAAGAAAATGATAAGCTTTAAAATTTCCATGAAATTATCATAATCTCCAAAGCAAATTTAATGTTAATCATACTTTTAGTATTAATACTTTTGATAAGATTATATTCCAAGTTTTACCTAAAACAAAACGAATTGAATGTATGTATAACAGGAGGTATTGTCTCCAGTTCTTGGACACTGTAAATCTTGAATTATTCTTCAATGCACTTGTTTTACTTAGCCATGAAAGAAAGACCCAGATCAGCCAAAGACCCAATGAAGCATGTAAAATCAAAGAAAATCATGACAGGAAGTTTCTTCTTGGATAATAAAACTGCTGGTGGAGATGGGACAGGTAAGGGAAGATAATTCTCATGTAGGGAACACATAGAATAAACAGTAAGGGGTAGGTAACTCTCACATAGCCAAAACATAAAGACCAGGAGGGGATGGAACATTTAAAGGCAAAACACATTGTACCTTTGGAGATGGGGAAAAGACTTGTAAAATTTGTAAAGACCATCATCTAATATGAGAAAGACATTGCCTTAAAAGCTCGCGTAGATACAAAAATATAATTTATTCCATTGATAATTTCGAATAATGCCTGGGACAAGATCATTTGGGACGATGTATTACTATTTCCCGCAATTTTTCAGCATGCAGGGACATTTTCGAAAACTTCCGAAAATCGAATGTTTCCGGTGACAGAACGATTTTTCTTCCATAGTATTTTGAGTCTCGTGCAATTTGGCATACTTTCTACATTAAAGAGCTTGCTACGCTCGCATAATATATATTAAATATTAATTGGTTAGTATTTGATGAAGATGCAAAACATGCAAGCACATGTATTTTTATTATTATTCTGTCTTTTTAAAAATTTTGCTGAAATGTTGAGTAAAATGACATTTACCAAACATCAAATTTTTGCCCTTATATGAGAAATTTGCTTTGTAATGTCTTTTACACACAAATGTATAAAACAGTTTTGTGCAAACAAACATTTTATGATTAATACTTTTTCCCCTTTCTGATGAAGACCAAAAAGTTTTCATCAATAGTTATTTTATACGTTACACCTATTATGATATTTATTTCATTAGGTACTGTTTACAAGAAGTATCCTGGTAATAAATCTGTCAGGAAGACCATTAACCATATAACCATTCCAGACATGGAAGATGTAGTAACCACTAAAGAGGTAATAGCAAAAAAAAAGTTCATTTGATTTCAATGCATATAATTTTAACAATACTTTACTAATTTGGCGGTTAGCACAGGATTTTTGCTGAACTTAAAAAAAAACACGTATTAAAATTGACCAATAAGAGATTTCTCAATAACAACATTAGGAGTATACCCTGCCCCAAAATATAAGAGTCAGTATGTCAAATCTGTCATAATCTCTAGCATGGAAACATTGAATTATGTTTCTTTTACCTTTTAAATACAAATTATTTGACAGATTGCACACAGTGAAGAATCTGGGTTATAAAATTGTGAATGGTGTGCAGGCAGCGAGTAGGCTTGGAAAAATAGTTTGTTACAGTTTTCTTGGCAACTACTTATCACAGCACCTTGATGTTTAGTTTAAAGTATCAGCATGCGGTCCCATAACGTTGGATTTGATTTCAAGTCTGTCAGTCACCTATTTCCTGTTAAACGAAATCTGACCATTTTTAACTTAGACAGATTTTTGTTATGGTAGTCTCCCACATGTTGTACAATGCTTTGAATTTTGTTGTCATTCATTTTTCTACTAATTGCAAACATTCAATCCATTCCAGTGGATGAGGTTATACAGTCTGTCCAAACTCAAACTAGATCTGAACAAACTGATATCAGGCCCTGATTGTAAACACACAGAAGACAACGTCAAAGCTCTCCACAAACAAGTATCTGCCAAGTAAGTACTGGGGAAGGATGAGGGGTCCAAACTCAAACTAGATCTGAACAAACTGATATCAGGCCCTGATTGTAAACACACAGAAGATAACATCAAAGCTCTCCACAAACAAGTATCTGCCAAGTAAGTATTGGGGAAGGAGGGAGGGTCCAAACTCAAACTAGATCTGAACAAACTGATATCAGGCCCTGATTGTAAACACACAGAAGACAACGTCAAAGCTCTCCACAAACAAGTATCTGCCAAGTAAGTATTTGGGAAGGAGGGGGAGGGGGGTCCAAACTCAAACTAGATCTGAACAAACTGATATTAGGACCCAATTGTAAACACACAGAAGACAACGTCAAAGCTCTCCACAAACAAGTATCTGCCAAGTAAGTATTGGGGAAGGAGGGGGGGTCCAAACTCAAGCTAGATCTTAACAAACTGATATCAGGCCCTGATTGTAAACACACAGAAGACGACGTCAAATCTCACCACAAACAAGTATCTGCCAAGTAAGTACTTGGGAAGGAGGGGGGTCCAAACTCAAACAAGATCTGAACAAACTGATATCAGGACTGATTGTGAACACACAGAAGACAACGTCAAAGCTCTCCACAAACAAGTATCTGCCAAGTAGGTACTATTGAAAGTGAGTGAGGAGCTTGGTTCATATTCTATGGTAAAACTAGATCCAATAAAACTGATATCAGTTCTTGATTGTAAACACACAGAAGACAATGTCAAAGCTCTTCACAAGGAAGGAGGGGGGGTCCAAACTCAAACTTGATCTGAACAAACTGATATCAGGACTGATTGTGAACACACAGAAGACAACGTCAAAGCTCTCCACAAACAAGTATCTGCCAAGTAGGTACTATTGAAAGTGAGTGAGTAGCTTTGTTCATATTCTATTGTAAAACTAGATCCAATAAACCTGGTATCAGTTCTTGATTGACAACACACAGAAGACAATGTCAAAGCCATTCACAATGAGTAAGTGAATTGTGGTGGTTGGACAAAATTCAATTATTTAGGGTAGCAATATTTATTTTGATAACATTTTTAGAACTTCAACTTCAATTTCTTATTCTACTTATTTAACAATGAACATTTGTGTTATTTTTTTTTTAATAATGAAACTACAAAGAGAATTAAAACTGCACTTCACAGAATTTTACATATCTACTCTTAAACTATTTTTTTTAACATAATTTCAATATAAAAGTATAAATCTATTATCTTTTTGTAAGTAAGTAATTTCTTACTTCATGTGCATTGTATTCTTGATATTTTCAGATACTGTGATATTTTCCCAAGCATTAATGTCAAAGGAACAATTAAACATCTTCAGTTACTCCCTCATGAACTTAAAGAATATGAAGCCCAAGTTGAGAGAGTTCTGAAGCGATATCTCAAACGACTTCAGTGGCTTCTTAGTGGCAGTAGACGTGTCTTTGGAACCCTCGTCCACACCAAATGTATGATTCTGGTTGATACATCAGGTTCAATGGACCCTTACATGCCTGAACTGAGACAGGAGTTAGCTTCATTAGTTTGGGACCAACTGTACAGATTAGGGGCTAGGTATGGCAATATTTTTAGAAGGTTTGGTGGTGGGGTTAAGGAATTGGTTAACATATCTTATATGTCTGAGTGTGTTCCCTTCCAGTTCTAGTTAAATCGTTTATATAAAGCAGTTCATATATATTAGAAACATTCCAATCTTGGAAGTCCAAATAAATCCACAGTATAAATACAAGAGAAATATATATTGTTACACTAAATGAATAAACTATTAAGAAATTTCATTTTCAAAATCAGCCCCCCCCCCCCAAAATATCATCTAGTGAGGTTTCTATTTGTAGATTAAACCTTGTGAGATTTTCTATTTTTAGATTTAACCTTGTGAGATTTTCTGGTAATTGTGAGAAATGGCATGATAGATTACAGCCAGCAACACAAGAGAATTGTCATGAGGCTGTCAACTGGAGCTCGAGGTTTAAAGCTTCTGGAAATACATGTACACTGGAGGCTCTTAGAGTAAGAGCCAATTTCCTCATTATTTATGAATAATGTTTTTGATTCTAAATTTCTTATTTTTATTACAACAAATCTATATCTAGCCTCCATTACTCTCAAAAGTCACCTACAAAAACCAATGGTTCAAGTATATAATATATAAAACATAAAATATAAAATCATGTGCACATGATTTATAAATCCTTGACCACTAGAACCATTGATCAGGTTTATAAAGAGTATACAACAGATTTTTATTCAGATTAAAGTTACAATCATGCAATCTGATCTATATTATTTTTTTAGATGGCTTTTGATGACCCAGAAATAGAAGCTATCTACATGTTATCTGACGGTAAACCTGATACGAGTACATCTCTAGTTCTAAGAGAGGTTGGAGAATGGAACAATGAGAGGAATATACAGATTAATACCATATCATTTAACTGCTCAGACAGGTAATAAAGCAATTTTACAAAATGAATTAGAGTTAAAGTATCCTCCAACACATAATAAATAGTAGATTGTAGCAGAGAACATATTACAGGGTTTGAGCTATATCAATTTTTTTTTCTGTCGAGACAGGCTCATGAACTAAATTTATACAATGATATTATTTTGAACAGTCGTTTCGCTCACTTTGCTGTGCTATACTAGAAAAATTTTTCTAATTATTTGTGAAAGATCAGCTGAATTTTTTGAAGGACTTATGTAAAAACATTTTGTTTAATAGTGTAAAATCATTTATTCCAATAATGATCAGGTACTCTACATCTATTTTATATTTTCTACTTTTTTTTGGGGGGGGGTACCGTTTAATAATCTTTTGATAATATGATGTGAATAACTTTGTTTATTTTTAGCACTGCCAACAATTTCATGCAGTTACTGGCCACACAGACCGGAGGACGATTCCATAAATGTCACAGTGACTTTGATGCCCAGCTGTTTGCTCATAAATTGTTGACAGAAGGCTTCAGTGATACAGAGGTAATACCAGAAACAAAAATTGTATATTTATTACACATATATAATATTACACATGTATAATATTCAAATCATGGAGAATAAAAGTAAAATCAAGCAGAGGGTATATAGTGATAGGTTTTTATGCCACTCCTTGTGTTCTTTGGTAGAAACTTATCAGATTCTGAAACTTACAAATCTAGAAAAAAACTAAGCAATATATCAAGCAACAACCACCTTGAAATGTTAGTTAAAGTCTTGTTACAAAGTCTTCTATTACAAGAACAGAAAATACTTTTAAGTAGATTAAGAAGATAAGGGTAAAGAATTTTAAAAAGAGGACTACTTAGACAGCAATACACTCTTAACTTTTACATGCCAATAGATATGGTTAGTCTAGATCTATCACCATATATCCTTCAATAAGTCTATTAGAAATCCTATTCTAAGTCATGATTGGCAAAGCTATACATATAGGCCTTGACCATCTTATTGAACTTCGTGAATAGATTAATTGCTTACTTTGTTTCTATTTATATCTTTGTAGTACCCACATTTACCTGAATTTGAAGGAGATGATCTACGCAGACTTGGTCAAGAAATAGCACTTGCCAGAAAATACCTCGCTCAGGCTAAACAATACAGGTATGTTCCTTAGCCTTCTTGTTAAAAGAGAAATATTTGAATATAACACTCTTGAAAGTATTAAAAGAGAAATCTCCAATTGTAAGAGACTTTACCTACGTTAAGGTAACGTTATATGTCACAGAATGATAACTAAGACGTATTGTAACGTCAAGATATTGTAACTAAGATTTGTACATTAGGTTTTAGAGTTGAATATACGATTGAGTAGAACACACGGCTTTCTATAGAGTTCGAACCCCACGTATACCACAGGTATATTTCAAGCATGAGTTAACGTAGCTAACAGATATCACTGTGGTGATATTAGTTTTTCCTCAGTCTGATGTAACAACATCTCACCCTTCACCCTGCTTTTTTAGGATTAATAAGTAAGAAGTCCCACAATTGTGTTTTGATCACCTGGTACAGTTGATGATTATCTTTAGATTATTTAAACTTTTAGGATCACTCTTACATGATTCAAGAGACTTTGGAATTTTAAAAGACAATGACATACTGTGACAGTACTTAAATTCATTGGTATCAATTTTCGTTGATTGGAAGTGAATTGCCTATTTTTGGATTCATTAATTTGTGGTTTTAAAGCAATGTTTAATTCTCTGTCTGTGTAAAATTTCATGGTTTTGCAGACCAATGAAAACAACAAAAATTGGTACCCCACAAACATTAATAAAATTATACTGAGCAACACAAATAAAGCACCACTTCTCTTCTACCAGAGTTCTTGAAGACTTTTGAAAATTTTAAAAATTATTTTATGCTAAATGATAAATCAAACCAAATTCAATCTAAAACCATTCTTTTATTTTTGCAATGGGCACCAGTGAGTTCAGGGCATGAAATTTTGATAACAAAGTCGGAAAAAAAGTCTAAGATTGGTCAATATGAAAACGCATGTTTTTCGAAAAGTTTGACCAGTTTTTGTGAAAATAAAGCTTTCTCTCAACTTTTCTTGTTACACGTAAGCACAGACATCAAACTTTTTGAAAATTGATGATTTTTTTTATTTTTGGGTTAAAAAAGTAAGAAATTTAGAAATTTTTAAATGAAAAATCAGGGGCCAGTAACTAAAAGCAATCTTAGACTTTAAGATATTCTTAAGACACTCTTTTAAAATAAGAGTGTAACTAAAAGCAGTCGTAGAATGATTGACAGCCCTTAACTTTTATTCAGACACGCAAATTTAAGAAATGTCTACGAAAAAGTCTTAAGATTATCTTATTTTTGTCGGGTAACTAAAAGGTTTCTTAAAATTTAACCTGTTCGCAAACTCATCTTTAGGTCAACTTTGACATTTAAGAGTGTAACTAAACGTTCTCTTATATGAAAACAATCTTCGTAACGTTAAGGGTGCCCATGACCAACCTTAAATGTCTTCTTTAAAGACAAATCACAGAACCTAATGGCCGTAGCACTATTTTTAATGAAAAATTTATTTTACATGCACTGAAAAAAACCCTCCATAATGAAAATGTTCATTTTTCACAACAAAAAAATTGATTGAAATCACCGATTAATCAAATGAAAGCTATTAGTAGCTACGTGTAAAAAACAAATATCTATTAAGGCCTGTAGGGCGACCATCTTGTATTTTCCAAGATTTTTTTGCCTGAATAAGCGTTAAAGGATGTTCTTTCAATTGAACTATACCTTTAACAAAAACGAAATCATTGATATTGGAAATTTTGTATGTTTTTCACACGAACTGGCTCATAAACATGATAAAGGCACCGTGCGTTCACGAGCACCTCTGCATGTCGCAAAGGATTTCAGGCGCATATTGCACAGTGACACAATTGATATAACTGCATGTGGTTTGTCTGAAGCTATTGAAAGCGAAGATATTCAAAATGGAAGACTATTAGGAGACAGTAGTTTCAACCCTTCCACGCAGGCATAAAGAAAACATAACAGAGCTCAATAGTCCACGAGATGTATGCTAGAAAGAACGTTATAATGTGGAAAATTGTATTTCCTTCTTTGTACATAGGTCTTAATTTCATACTGAAAAGAGTGTATAATATTAGCTTCTGCTGGTCTTCACAACAAATATATAAGAAAACGGTTACCAAATCTGAAAAAAAACTTGAATATGAATGCTGATGGTAGAGATGAAGATGCAGACGATCGAAGGGAACAATTTTATATTTTTTTATAATCTAATTTTTCTGCAAGTCAGAATACAGCATACATGTAATCTACCAGATCATACTCATGCCAAATATTTCCCCACACCCACTAATAGTTCTTGGAACATGAATGTCCTTGTAATAAATATAACCTAAGTTTGAATCCGCCCAGCCAGAAGGTCAAGGTATAAAAGATGTGAGAGAAATAGTGTGAACTAAGTTTGTGCTAGTGCACTATGCGTACCCAGCTTCATCACTCTAAGACTTGTTAAAAATGAAATGCGCATAAGACTTTTAACATTGCTAGATCACTGTATTGCTTTATGTATTGAAAATGGTCACTGAGATAAAGCCTCTAGGTAGATGTCGAAGACCCTATACAGAAGTCAACAACTAAATCTTCCGGAGCACCCGAGTCGTATTGGGTCGCGTTGTTGATTTCTGTTCGGTTTATTTTGTGTTTGTTTTTTGTTTTTTGGGTTTCAGCGTGCTGTTCTCGTACATGTTCAATGGTTGTTGTGTCGTATGACACTCGAATGTCCCATTGGTGCCTCTTTGCTTCTTTCATATACCAAGTATCAAGTCGTTGTGATTTAAGCATGTTAAGTTGCTGAAGAAGCTGTGACGGAAATGAAAAACAATTCATCACTAATGTTGTAAGCTGACTCCGGTAAACAGGAAGTAGACATCCGACAGTCCTTATTTTAGTAATCGCTCGCGATCCAAAAAGACCCAATACTCAATCTATATACATGTATCACTTTTCAAGTCACTCTGATTGTAGTTGCCGTGAAAACTGCTATGGCAGATATATTGCACAAGAAAAGCGTGACCCTTTTCTTCGAAGCTAACATTGACAGTAACCCCCTTACCTGTAAAGCAACATCTATGTCTCATTCATCTTCTCAGGAAACAGAGACAGTTTTGTTTTGGGTTTAAAACTTTTTCTTCAATATCGATTTTTGATACTATTGATCAAAACATGCAGCATTGAAATATGATCTTTAAACTCTTGAGGTATAACTACATGTAGATAGCAGTAGCAGTTTTGTTGTTTTATATGTACTAGTCATTTTATGCATTTGTTTTCTTTTTGTTGGTCTTAATTAATGTCTATTTTGTAATCGTTGTACATAAAATGCACAAATGACGAAAAAATAAACGAATATGTAAAATTATTTACCTAGAAACAAAGACGGAGCGTCCAGATTTAGGTTAAATTAATTTAATATATCGGCTTCTTGTCTATTTCTTACGATCAACGTATTAAAAAGATAAGTAAATCATACGAACGAGCAAAGTTGGCGTTTAGTTACACCCCTAACATTTTCTTAAGATTATCTTGCAATAATCTTAAGTGCTCGATTAAGAAGATCTTAATATTGGCTTTTAGTTACAGGGCCCAGAATTTCTTAATATTTGCAGCGATTGCAGTTATGGACCCCAAACATGCTGTAGCAAAATCTCAAATCATTCAGACAAGTATTTCAAGAGTTATTTGCTATTTAACTTTAATTTCAAACTTTCACAGTATGCATTTTAGTAAAAATTTTGTAAAAAATAATGTTTCAATTTGTTTATTATTTATTTATTTATTTATTTTTCAGATCACTTTATCAATCTAAAGTTTCAACAAGTGAAAAGCCTGCTTCAAATAAAGGTAACTAAAAAGCACAAAGGTTTTAAAAGTATCAAATTGAAATTCACTTGACTTTGGTAAATTTTGAATTACAACGACTACAAAAGTTATTGCTAAATGAAAATTAATGGCTCTGAATATATAAATACCCTTAAATTACAAAATTTAGGACAAAGAAAATTAGCCACTATATGGTATATTTTTGTGACCACAGATTTCTATTGCACTATCAATGATTTTCTCCTGAAAAGATCAACTTTGCTTGTTATTTGCTATTATTTTAGAATATCAATTCTGCTCTTATTTTTTAGGGAATGCAACACCATTTATTGTTGGTAAACCAAAAACAGCAGCACGGTGATGTGTCAAAGAGATGAACTGGTGAAATTTATCGTGCATTTGATACATTTATTTACATATAAACATGTATATGGTCTTTAATTTCAATTTTATGAAGATCTTATTCATTTGTCTGTGATATTTTTTTTTATTGGAAGTATTTTATACATGTGACAGTTTTAGTATGAACTTTTTAATTTTATGTAGAAATATATATTATGATAATGTTTATGTCAGAAGGGTTGTGATATGATGAATTAATTGTGAAATTATGTATATTTTATTTATGTTTTAATGAACTTTGTACTGTGATATTGAATGCATTTTAGAATGGAAATAGAAATAATTTTGCATTCAGAATCTGCTCTTAGCACGCTATACTCATTAAAGACAAATTGATAATGCTTGCTTTTCTTTTTGCGGTACCAGTATATATTTACTGTTGAAAAGGGTATGTTTAAGTACATGTATGTTAAATGTACAATAGCTCAATATATTTCCCAAAGTCTTAAGTTTTTGAATACTGTGAAAGTACTTTAATTTGTGAGTATCAATTTCCCTTGATTAGGGGTAAATTGCATATTCATGGATTCATTAATTCGTGGTTTTAACAAACTCTCTATAAAAAGCAATGTTAAATTCTCTATTCGATTAGAATGTAATTTTGGGGTTTGCCTTGCCCACGAAAACCATGAAAATTGGTACCCCATGAATATTAATACTTTCACGGTACACATTAAATGTGCTACATTGTACTGAAATGTATATAACAATAGTTGACAGAACTGCCAGGGGGAGATAACTCATCAAAAAGGTTATTGCCATTTAAAAAAAGTATTAGTATGATATTTTAGGTTGCATACATTTTATAAAATGCCTTCTTAGTTGATTTCAATTAGTTGCTTGTTTAAATTGTAATCTAGGGGACAGTTCTCTTTTTTTCTCTTTCAATGTTGCAGATGTAAGAGATATGTTGAAACTCGTATTTCTTAATGATATCCAAAAAGAATATGCATCTAGATCATGCACATTTTCAGCAAAGCATAAGAAGCTTTCTTTTTAAATATAATTTCCTTATATATCTAACCAGATGGCTTGAAAAGAACAATGTTGGCTTAAAAATAGTTAACTTTTATCACTGGCTTTTGCTTTTATATTAAAATGGTTTAAAGTGTTGCTATGTCTGAATTTGTAATTGTATGCATAACTGAAAAAGATTAAAATATTGAAAACAGGAGTAGAATTTTTCTTAATTAGATTTATTGTTGATATCTATTGTACTTATTTATAATTTCTTACAAATTAGAGACAGATTTTTTTCCAAAGGTTTGATATTTTTTCAAAAAAATATGTATGTTATTTCTTTTCCTTGTTCTGTCTTTAGAGAGATTGTTCAAACTAGTCTAAGAATTCTATATTTTATAGTAATGTTAAAAAATAAAAATTCAAATCTTAATTTTTGTACCATTGGTCTACTATAAATGTTGTTGCCATCAGGCTGGTCATTGTCACAAGATGAATTTGCCATATTATGGATGGTATGTCATGTACATTTATTCCTGTTGTAATGTATTATGACCTGACCACGTATGGTGATCGGCCATATAGTTTTACCCTTGTCAGATCGTAACACTTTGGTTAAGTTCTTGGTTAATGTTCATTACTGGTATACTAGATGTTGGGGGTCAATGATATTTCACCAATAGATGGGTCTTGGATAGGGCTACACCACCCACTAGAAATTAGGTCACTGTGACCTATATTTGATGCATGAATGACTTTGGATAAGTTCTTTGTAAAGGTCCATTTCTAAAATACTATATGTTAGAGGTCTATGATATTTCAATACTATATGAGTCTTGGTAACACGACACCACCAACCAGAAATTAAAGCACTGTGACATATATTTTATGCCTGAACACTTTTGATTAGTTTCTTGGTAAAGGTCCATATCCCAGGTAATACACATTGGAGGTCAATGATATTCCAAGAACAGAATGGCTATCCTGTGGCTCAGCCTCATAGACAACATTTTTTAGTTAAAAAATCTTCAACTCTGAAACTACTGAACAGAATTTAATGAAACTTAGTTTTAACCTAAAGGTGTCATGCGCATAAGTTTATGGTTCAATTTTTGATCCTTCAAAAAACATGGTTGCTGCTGCTAAAAATAGACAAGGGGACAGATTATTGTTTTTTTCTTATAAATAAAAAAGTATAATGGATAGAGAAAATCTTGTGCAACCACCCTTCTTCAGCATCAAAAGTTCTACTAAAGTCTTCTTTGAGTCAAAGTTGTCAGATGACTCCTTATAGGGGATTTGGCCCTTTGAAGATAATAAAAGTGGTGTTATTTTAGCTTACCTGGACCTAAGGTTCATGTGAGCCATTGCCATATCGTCTGTTGTCTGTTAGTAATTTTTCAAAATCTTCCCCTCTGAAACTACTTAGCAGAATTCAATTGAGCTTGGTATGATTGATCCTTAGGGTGTCCTGTTCAAAATTGTGTTTCTATTTTTGATCTGTAAAAAATCATGGGCACCATTGCTAAAAATAGGCTAGGGGGTGTGTTTTTGGCTTGTAAATCAAAAAGTATAAAAGATAGAGAAAATCTGATGCAACCTCCCTTCTTCAGCATCAAAAACTCTACTGATGTCTCCATTGGGTCAAAGTTCCTATAGGGTTATGGTTCCTTACAGATAAAAAATGGCGTTTTTCATGTTTTTGGCCTATATGATAAAAACTGGTGCAGATAGAGAAAGGTTGATGCTTGCTTAAACCTTCAGCTCTTTGAGCTATACTATAGTATTCAGTCAAAGCTGTCAGATGACCCCTTATCGGGGTTATGGCCCTTCAAAGATCAAAAATAGTGTTTTTTTCATGTTTTTGCCCTAGAATATGAAAACTGTTGGAGATAAAGAAAGCTGTGCTTGCTTAACCGACATCCGCTAAATGAGCTGTTCAAAAGTCTTCATCAGACTGAAGATGTTAGATGACCCTTATATCGGGTTATGGCCCTTTGAATGTCAAAAACAGCATTTTTCATGTTTTTGTCCTATAGAATGAAAACTATTGCAGATAGAAAAAAAGCTATTTCTTTCTTAAACCATCATCAAAAGGAGATGTTTTAGTTTTCTTTTGCGATAGTTTGTCTAAAATGTTGCGTATTTGTTTTTGTTATAAAGATTCAGCTGATATGTTTTTCCTTTCTCTTTTCATTATGCTAAAATTTGGGTGAAATTTTATAGTTTTCTTCTGTGATGCTAAAGTTATTTTAGTTGTTGTAGTTTTCTTTTGCAGTAGTTAAATTTGTCTAAGATGTTTTAGTTTTCTTTTGTCTACCCACTGCAGTAATTTGACTAACATATTACAGATTTCTTTTGCATATTATTTTGGCTGATATATTACAGTTTGGTTTTTTTTAAATAATTTGGATGAGATGATAGTTATCTTCTTGGAATAATATGGCTGAGCTGTTTTAGTTTTTTTTCTGAAATAATTTGATGAAATGTTATTACTTCTTTCTGGTTTCTTACTGTTATAATTTGACTGAGATGTTTTAGTCAGTTTCTTTTGCAAAAATGACTGGAAAGTTTAAGATTTTTTTTGCAATAATTTGGCTTAGATGATAAGTTGTCTTTAGCAATAATTTGGCTTAGATGTTTAAAATTTTCTTTTGCAATTGTGTTCATCTTTCTTTCTTTTTCTGAAGTTAGAAGGAGAAGTAGGATAAATTACTTTTACCATGATGAAATATCAAACTTTTATTACTACATCTTCCATCTACAAATAATCTGGATTTTTTTTCACAATTTACTTAAGCTATAAATAAATAATTTTCTATTCATAAAAAAATAAATTATTATAATTATAAATAAGTCCAAAATAAATACAAAGCTAAGTACATGTATATAAGCAAGAACAATCCTGTAATTCTCCTCTTGTTTACCCCCTTTTTACTGTTGTCAATATCAGTATTCAAGAGACCACAACAGTCACACAAGATAATTAAACCTATGCCATACAATAACTAAAACCGGACTATTTTACAAGTCTTTTGAAGTACCATTTTCCCTTCAGAAAGTTAGGCGGAAATGAATCAGTAACTGAATGAAAAAAAATTCGAGAGACCCCTTGTTCAAAATTTTGAAATCCGCCACAGTGTACAGTCACAGTCCCAAAGAGTTCACCAGTACTCCTACCAATAACCCCTAAACCCTCGTACAGACTTGTACAATAGAGTACGTAAAAGCGGACTGTCTCGAAAACAGAGTACAGAAAAGCAGACCCTCTCTCATTTACAGACTTTTACAACAGAGTACACAAAATCTAGCCTCTCTCATTCACAGACAGAGTACACAAAAGACGGTCCTCTATCTTAATCACAGACTTGCACATATAGTGCACAAAATCTGGCCCTTTCTCACCCACAAAAAGAAGATCAGAATACGCAAAAAATGGCCCTCTCTCACTTAAAGACTTTAACAACAGAGTACACAAAAGCGGACCATCTTTAATTCACATACTTAAACAACAGAGTACAGAAAAGCAGGTCCTCTCCCATTCACGGCTTACACAACAGAGTACACAAAAACGGCCCACTCTCTTATTCATAGATTTGCACATAGTACACACATTCTGGCCCTTTCTCACCCACACAAAGAAAGAACAGAGTACACAAAAATGGCCCTCTCACTTACAGACGTTTACATTTGAGTACACAAAATGTAGCCTCTCTCATTCACAGACTTACACAACAGAGTACACAAAAGATGGTCTTCTCTCACTTACAGATTTAAACAACAGGTTACGCAAAAGATGACCCCTCTCACACACAGACTTGCACAGATGACACAAAAGCTGGTCCTTTCTCACACACATACTTGCACAGAAGATGACACAAAAGATGGCCCTCTCCCACTCACAGACTTGCACAAAAGAGTACACAAAAGCTAGTCCTCTCTCATTCACAGACTTGCACAGAAGATGACAGAAAAGCTAGTCCTCTCTCATTCACAGACTTGCACAGGAGATGACACAAAAGCTGGTCCTCTCTCATTCACAGATTTACACAACAGAGTACACAAAAGCTGGTCCTGTCTCATTTACAACCAACAGTTTCTTTGTAGTACTCTCGTAGTGTATAGCTGAAGGTCCATCGAGTGCGTCCCTCGCCTGACCCAGCATCTGATAACTTGACTTTCCATCTGGAGAAATGGCCACGACGTTGTTTGACTTACCGCCTGTAACAAAGATGTTACTATCTTCATCCATAGCCAAACCGATGGGAAATTTGAGGAGTGTCTCATCTTCGAATGTACAGACGACATTGTACCGAGAATCTAGTACATATACCGCGTATGTTTGCCGTGGGGTGGTGTAGCAAAGGAGGTCATTTCTTGCTTCAACGTGAGAATACTCTATAACATTCTCATCCCTAACTACTGTATCTACTTCCTCACTATCCAAATTCACTCTCACTAGACCCTTTTCATTAACACAACACACTAAATCTTTACCTCTGCAACACAATCCTCTGATTTCTTCACCAGTGTCAATTGACCTCACAACTTTACCTTCCTCTACATTTATAATGGAAATGTTTTTAGAGTAAGGGTGCGACGCGGCGACGTGATGATCGTCTATAGGTGTCACATCAAAAGCTCCCTCTGTCTCTTTAAAGTTGATGGTCGACTTAAGAGAGCCATCAGTATTGTAAGTACAAACTTTGCAGCCCTCATCGTAATCGTCACCAGAATCTGTTAGTACTATGAGGCCATTAGGTAAAGTGCACACGCCATAGCAATAATGGAACTTTTCTAGTTCAATATCCCCTTGAAAGTTAAGCTTGACACAACGCTGTGTGCGTAAATTTATCTGAGCGGCCTCCGCGGGCTTCCTGGTAGAAGAAAGTGTAACGTCGGACGGACACTTGATCACCCTGAAGTCTCCAAGGGACAGGACATCTTCATGAAAATATTTGATCGTGTCATGGGTGTCAAATTTTATGTAAACCCTCTCGAGTTTTTCATTGTCATTCATTTCTTGCAGGTTTGCATTAGTCTCATAAACTGTTTTCTCCATGTTTTTGATACCAATAAAAGTTTGATAATCCGATGCGAACTTGCTGATTTCATCTTTCTGGTTCAGAAAATCACGTAGTTCCTTTTCTTTTGAACGGAGTTGTTGTATTGTACTGGATAAATCGCCCATCGCTTCATTATAAACCATGTCTATCTTAGAAAAAGTCTTTTCCTTTATTTGTTTCAGGTGGTTCATGACTTGTTCGTATTTCTCCTCGAGCCTTTCTTTAATATCTCGGAGGTACCCTTCTAACTGTTTTTCATTGGTTTCACGATTTTCTGCAATTTCTTTCAAAATTCTACACATATCTTCTATCTCGGGAAAGATATTCTCATAAGCCACTGAGTTTTTAACATTTTGAACAACATCTTCAATCTCGCGTATTTCTTCACATTGCTCGTGAAACTCTTTAAGGCACGTTTTACAGGTGGGTGCATCATGTAACCGGCAGAAGTGAGAATATTTCTCGTGGTGTACAGCGCAAAGGAACTTTGTTTTTGTAACATACGGCGGCAGCTTCAAATAATCCTCGTATGGTATGACCTCGTGATCTTGAGTGGATTCTGATTGTTTGTGATTGTCTGAGCAGGGTTGGCAAAGAACTTCATCACAAAGTTGACACCATTCCAATGGAACTGATGTTTTATTTTGCTTTAGGCAAGTGCTACAGTTGGATTCCATTGCCTCTAAAAAAACAATAATGTGTATAATAAACAAGAATAAAATGCAACATGCCATGGCATTGAATGAAAAAATATGTCAAACAGACACCGCTTTTATATTCACCAAAAATATCCTATACATAAAATAAAATATAGGTCACAACCAGCATCCGATGCATGATATGATCAACCAATATGGTTGATATGGCATTTGTCAGTAAGCGGGAATGATGGACTTAAACAATTCTTCTGTAAGTGGCCATTCATGCGGAAAATATAGCAGCCAGCATATGTGGCACTTAACGGCGCGCAGGAAGTGGGGATTTGGGACTGACGAACGAACCCGAACACTATTTGCCCCTCTTCTTTCGTAGGCGGGTCATAAAAGGCTCCTTTCGTAAGCGTGACATAAAAAGCTTCCTTCGTAGGTGGAACATAAAAAGAAGAACAACGAAAACTAAATCTGTTTGACAAAGTAAGACTTGTTCTTATGAATGAGATATTTGGCACAATATTAAAAATATCTAAATTAGAATATTGAAAAGAAAAAAAATCACTCAGTTTAATCATCTTGCATATAATAAGGGGATATCAGTAAAACGGAATGAGGCTCACATGCAGAATGTCTGCATTTTGGTTTATGTAACTTACACGGCGTATAACCGGCTAAGGCTAGCATTAGAACGGCGTATAACCGGCTAAGGCTAGCATTAGAAAACTGAGGATAGTCCAAAAACTTTCCCGTGCATGACTTTTATCAAAGAAAAGGAACTATATGAGAAAAAGGTAGACACCAGTCTAATACTAATCTTTTGTTTATTTTTTTTTCTCTTGGTCCTCTTCATTGTTAAAAGTCATACACCGTCAATTTTTGGGACCATCTTCAGTTTGCTTGGCAGCGGTAAACGATAGCCGACAAACCCGTGTGTAAGCTATAAATCGTTTCTCAGATGTTTGTATATATCTTTTATCGACATCCCATCAGGGACACTCTTGTAAAAATGCTGAAACAATCCTGATTTTCAAGTATTATGTATATTATTTATAGCATTTATCATGTTTATATTGATTTCTGAAACTTAAGCCAAACAGATAATTTGGATTTACCTTGTTTTCAACAGAACAAGTTGTCCAAATTTCTCACATCTCTAATATTGATCATAAGAAGCCTGTTTATATTTTGTGTATTGGCAACTAATCAATAACTTTATATGCTAAATAGGTTTAAAACCTTTTCTGTTTGCTCTATTGAATTTTATTCATTTCACGAAAGAATCACCTTTATATTGATCTAAGATGGTTTCATGCATATCTAAGTACACATTTTTGCCTAAGTCAGCTTAAAATGTAAGGTTGTTTTTTGTTCTCTTTATCTATCAAGTCTCTATATCAGTTAAATATTATAACTCATTTTAATACACCTTTTTGATTTCAAGTTTAAACCAATTTACCATTCGGTAGTCTAAAAAAAGAAAGAAAAGATTGTATATTCTGAAGTCTGAGCACTGAATAATTGAAATCTACCGTTTAATAGTCAACATGTTTGTACAGTTTGGGAACTGTTTATATTATCAACAAACAATATACTCCCAAGAGACCAATGGTTGTGACTTTGTTCCCATTTAAACATACTTGCACACAAAAAGGAGCGAAGACTTGACCAGTGTCTTAATCACCCATTCTTTAGGGCCAATGAAGTCCTTTCTCTTAACGGTCCCTGATTTAGGGAATCTCCCCATCTCATAATATAAAACATAACTGATCTACTTATATGAACTGTAAACTTGCAAGCTATTTCAAGATTAAAGACCAATAGTTGTGACTTTGTTCCCGCTTAAACATAGAAGCAGAGGTACCAATGGGGTATCCGAATATCAAAAGTCCGAAAGGGCAGAGACAAAACCAGTAAACACCAACAAGAACGGGACAAAAACAGACAACATGTAAAACATGGAAACATAAAATAACTGAATATCAATCAACAACGCGAACTCCAGTCGAAACATGAGTGAACTCAGGTGCTCTGGAAGAGTAAGCAGTTCCTGCTTGCTATAGCACACCCGTCGCGTTGCCAATAGTCCATTCAGCGTGTCAAATCCGGTAAAGGAACACAAAACAACACCCTATGACAAACCAACATCTGCACTCATCTGAGAAATCGAAATCCCATATTTGTCTATAAGTGCATGATGTCTTCCGTAAAATTTCTTGAGAAGACAGCAACCGAGGAGCAACATAACCCTGTGTGAGCAATTTTTGCGTCAGAAGTGTCGCTCTGCTAAGGAAATCGATGTAAGTCCCGCACGCTCTGGAGTAACGAATCAATTGAGATACGTAAACTCCATAAGCTGGAGCGGACGGAATGTTGCTACACAAGAAGGGAAAGTTGACGATTGGAAAGTTGAAGTCATCACGTTTGTCATAGAGCCTTGTTGAAAGTCTTCCTTGTGAGTCAATTTCTAGATGTAGATCTAAATATAAAGCAGACTTCCTAGAATCCGTTGTGTCCTTTATCTCAAGCTCTTGGGGATATATGAGATGGAGAAAGTCACCAAATCGAGAATTGTTTAGTGAAAGGACATCATCAATATAACGGAACGTGAGGTTGAAAGAGAGAGCTAGTCTACGGTCTTTTTTGTCTAGAAGAGATTGTAAGAAGTCTGCTTCATATGAATGAAGAAACAAATCAGCAAGCAAAGGTGCACAATTAGTGCCCATTGGAATCCCTATTGTTTGCTGAAAAACACGTCCACCAAACTGAACAAATATGTTGTCAATAAGAAAGTTGAGCATGTCGATTATTTGGTCTTCTGTAAATTTGTTCTTTTTCTTAGACTCATTGATGACAAAGTAAGTCTTGGTATAATCGACTACAAGTTTGTACCTGCGTTTTCCATTCTTTTTGAAAAAGCTGCGTTTAATCAGCTGTGCCAATCGCGATTTCAGTTGTTCATGTGGAATAGAAGTGTCAAGTGTGGAGAAATCGAATGTTTTGATGCTGTTACAGGATGAAACTGATTTAGAGTTAAGAATCTCCATCAGTTCTTTCGAATTCTTCAGGATCCACATTTGATTGACACCATTTCTAGAATAACAACAATCGTAATATTTCTGGAGGCCGGATTTTATTGCCGTAAGTATTGAAGTTAACAGAACTGAAAGAGGCTTAGTTGTACATTTGGATGACCCTGCAATGAAGCGCTGTTTGTATGGATTTTTATGTAATTTAGGAATCCAATACAGGGATGGAATGTCATCATTACTGCCACCAACAGAAAGGCCGAAGGAGGAAATGACAGATTTGTGATTGTCAACGATTTCCTCCTTAGACAGTGTTGTAGCCGTGTATGTGGTACTATTGCTGGTACAACAATATGGCAAGCCGTTTTTACATTTATTCCTCTTTATAGATATCTC
This sequence comes from Arcuatula senhousia, assembly GCA_963971305.1. Lineage (NCBI taxonomy): Eukaryota > Metazoa > Mollusca > Bivalvia > Mytilida > Mytilidae > Arcuatula > Arcuatula senhousia. The sequence goes on from OZ020307.1 coordinate 59,340,580, forward strand.
ATAAACTTTATAAGATATCTCATATACTTTATAAGATATCTCATAAAGTTTATAAGATATCTTATAAACTTTATGAGATATCTTATAAAAAATAATTTATAAGATATCTCATATACTTTATAAGATATCTTATAAACTTTATGAGATATCTTATAAGTTTTATAAGATATCTTATTTACTATATAAGATATCTATAAAAGAAAATGAGATATCTACTAAACACAATGTTTATAAGATATCTGATAAAGTTTATAAGATATCTCACAATGTTTATAGGATATCTTAAAATGTATATGAGATATCTTATAAATTATTTTTTATAAGATATCTTATAAAGTTTATCAGATATCTTATAAACTTTATGAGATATCTTATAAAGTATATGAGATATCTTATAAAGTATATGAGATATCTTATAAATTTTATGAGATATCTTTAAAGATGCCTTATTAAAATATAAGATATCTTATAAAGTATATGAGATATCTTATAAATTTTATGAGATATCTTTAAAGATGCCTTATTAAAATATAAGATATCTTATAAAGTTTATAAGATATCTCATATACTTTATAAGATATCTTATTAAATATATAAGATATCTCATATAAATGGGAGTTTATAAGATATCTTATAAAACATATGAGATATCTTATAAAACATATAAGATATCTCATAAAACATATAAGATATCTTTTAAAACATATCAGATATCTCATAAAGTTTATTAGATATCTTATAAAGATTATGAGATATCTTATATAAAATTATTTATAAGATATCTTATAAAAGTTATAAGATATCTTATAAAGTTTATAAGATATCTCGTAAACTTTAAGACATATCTTATAAAAAATAACTTATAAGATATCTCATAAAATATATAAGATATCTTATAAACTTTATGAGATATCTTATAAACTTTATAAGATATCTTATTAGTTTTATAAGATATCTTATAAGTTTTATAAGATATCTTATAAATTATTTTATATGAGATATCTAATAATCTTTATAAGATATCTTATAAACTTTATGAGATATCTTATATGTTTTATAAGATATCTTATTTGTTTTATGAGATATCTTATATGTTTTATAAGATATCTCATATGTTTTATAAGATATCTTATAAACTACCATTTATATGAGATATCTTATATATTTTATAAGATATCTTATAAAGTATACGAGATATCTTATAAATTTTATGAGATATCTTTAAGGAAGAATAAATATAAATATGGCGTGCCATACAACCAACCCCCAATTCAGCTGTCAAACAGTCAATATAGTGTTTCTTGCACACAAAAATGATGTTATTTGGTGCTTTGTCTGCAGGTACAACAACATATTTGTCATGTAAGGTGGACAGTGTTTTGGTAACATCAGCGTTGCTGAAAATGGATGTTGCCTTAGTGCTCATTGAGCCTTTCAAAGAATTGATTCTTTTCAAAACCAATGACCTCACAGCTTTTACCCATTCTGACAAAACGTCACATTCTTTCTCCTGTTCTTTTTTTTTTCTGGCATAGTCCTCAACTGAATCCATAATTGTTTTGAAATCATAGCTCCAGTTGATTCGTCTTGGCTCACGATATTTAGGTCCTTTAGCCAAAACATCGCGAAGTAAGTCATTTTCCACGATGTTGAGGTCACCAGTGATAACGTGGCCAGAGGGACCATATTTGAATGGGGACTTTTCACAGGTACAGTCTGGAGGTTTTGCTTTGAGGTCATACTTGTTCACAAAAAGGAGCGCAGACTTGGCCAATATCTTTATCGGCTATTCTTTGTGGCTAATGAAGTACTTTCTCTAAACGATCCTTGATTCGGGCAATGTCCCCATCTCATATTATAAACCATTATAACAGTTCTAATCCATATTTCAAATAAAATAATCGTGACCTAAGTAAGAATATAAATTGCAAAAGTCATGATTTGTGTGTATTTTGTCGTCTATGGCGAAATATTTAGTTTAACAACTAGTGCGTCATTCTAGAATTATTTTGGAACTTGATACAGAGTCTCTGCCAACACAGGATTCTGTTACCTTTAAATAGTCACTAAAATACAAGGTACCATTGAAAGTGGGTATCAATAGAGCGGTTATTTTCGTTATGCTGTAGATGGCATCATGCATATTTCAGTAACCTCTCATCAGCAGCGGCAGCATTTGAATAAAAACATTTAAAAAGGTTAAAAACCAAATTATTTAAACAAGTACTCATATCCCCAAAAAGTTCAGTCGTAGACAAACATCCATCAACAAGGATATCGTAGACATTCATCCAGCACCAAGGATATCGTAGACATACATCCAGCACCAAGGATATCGACATGTCTATAACAAGGAAGGGAACTGATGTGTTTCAGTCTATTTAACATTGAGACTAGTGTGTGATGTGTTTAAAATGATACTGAGTGATACTGTACTTTTAAACTAACTGAGACAATGTACTTTAAAATGATACTATGTGATAACTTACTTTTAAATGTTACTGTGATAATGTACTTTAAAATGTCATTATGATAATGTACTTAAAATGTGATAATGTACTTTAAAATGTAACTATGATTATGTAGTTTCAAATGTTACTATGATAATGTACTTTAAAATGTTATCATGTGATAATGTAGTTTTAAATGTAACTGTGTGATAAGGTACTTAAATGTTGATAACTTACTTTGATGTGTTACTTTGTGATAAAGTACAAAAATGTACTTTTAAATGTTACTATGATAATGTACTTTAAAATGTTATCATGTGATAATGTAGTTTTAAATGTAACTGTGTGATAAGGTACTTAAATGTTGATAACTTACTTTAATATGTTACTATGTGATAAAGTACTTCATAGTATACTTTAAAATGTTGATAACTTACTTTAAAATGTTACTGTGTGATAATGAACTTTAAAATGTTACTATAATAATGTACTTTAAAATTATTCTGTGATACTTTATAGTATACTTTAAAATGTTACATTGTGATATTGTATTTTGGATGTAAATGTGATCATGCACATTTAAATTGTTGCTTTGTACAACATACTTTAAAAATATTACTGGGTGATAAAATAATTATATTTTTAATGTCACAACCGGATGGTATATACTAAAAAATGTTGGTGTGATGAACTTATACATCATATTGTGTGACAAATGTACATGTACTTGTCTGAACTGTGTGGGGAAGTTATTTGTTGCTTTGCTATTCATTCTAAAAGGTTTTTGTAACTTTTTGAAAGTTTCTCTGTGATAAATTTTCAAATGTTCATTTGTGAATGATGTAATTGTACTGTTAAGTTGTTGCCAGTAATGAATGCCTTTTTGCATGCTTCTGTGTGCTTAGCAAATCTAAATGACAATGCTCCTCCAAATTTTACTTATGTAAATTTTGCAATGGTCAAATCAGTATTCTAGTATTTTTTTTTTAAATCTTGAAGATGTAAAACTCAACTTTTACATACCAGTCACTAATCATAATTTATTAGGTTTGAACTCATAAACTATGTGAAGTATTTGTTATATTTTCAGAGCAAATAAGATTGAAGTCATCAAAAGAATTTTTTTTCACAGATAAAAAAGCAAAAATTTGAACCATAATTTCAAACAAAATCTTCCATTTCTTTTTTGGAGAGGGGCAAAATTCTCACTAACCTTTTTCCTGGTATTTTTTTTTGCCATATTGGAGCATCATTGTAATCCATTGTTTGCTAAACAAGAGGCTCCCAGGAGCCTGAATCGCTCACCTTGTCTTGATGTCAACCCTATGAAGACTTTTGTATAGTTAATGAGCTGAATGTTTAAGCAAGCAACAGCTTTTCTCTATCTACTATAGTTTTCATTCTATAGGCCAAAAACACTATTTATCGCCTTTAAGGGGCTGTTACCCCTATAAAGGGTCATCTGACAACTTCCACCCCATTGAAGACTTTTGTAGAGCTAAATGAGCTGTATGTTTAAGCAAGCAACAGCTTTTCTCTATCTGCAATAGTTTTCATTCTATAGGCCAAAAACACTATTTATCGCCTTTAAGGGGCTGTTACCCCTATGAAGGGTCATCTGACATCTGATGTCCCCATCTCATATTATAAACCATTATAACAGTTCTAATCCATATTTCAAATAAAATAATCGTGACCTAAGTAAGAATATAAATTGCAAAAGTCATGATTTGTGTGTATTTTGTCGTCTATGGCGAAATATTTAGTTTAACAACTAGTGCGTCATTCTAGAATTATTTTGGAACTTGATACAGAGTCTCTGCCAACACAGGATTCTGTTACCTTTAAATGGTCACTAAAATACAAGGTACCATTGAAAGTGGGTATCAATAGAGCGGTTATTTTCGTTATGCTGTAGATGGCATCATGCATATTTCAGGAGTAACCTCTCATCAGCAGCGGCAGCATTTGAATAAAAACATTTAAAAAGGTTAAAAACCAAATTATTTAAACAAGTACTCATATCCCCAAAAAGTTCAGTCGTAGACAAACATCCAGCAACAAGGATATCGTAGACATTCATCCAGCACCAAGGATATCGTAGACATACATCCAGCACCAAGGATATCGACATGTCTATAATTTTTCACAGATAAAAAAGCAAAAATTTGAACCATAATTTCAAACAAAATCTTCCATTTCTTTTTTGGAGAGGGGCAAAATTCTCACTAACCTTTTTCCTGGTATTTTTTTTTGCCATATTGGAGCATCATTGTAAACCATTGTTTGCTAAACAAGAGGCTCCCAGGAGCCTGAATCGCTCACCTTGTCTTGATGTCAACCCTATGAAGACTTTTGTATAGTTAATGAGCTGAATGTTTAAGCAAGCAAGCAGAATTAAAACTTGCAATAGTTTTCATTCTATAGGCCAAAAACACTATTTTTCGCCTTTAAGGTGCTTAAACCCCTATAAAGGGTCATCTGACAACTTCGACCCCATGGAAGACTTTTGTAGAGCTAAATGAGCTGAACATTTTAGCAAGCAACAGCTTTTCTCTATTTGCAATAATTTTCATTCTACAGGCCAAAAACACTATTTTTGCCTTTAAGGGGCTGTAACCCCTATAAGGGGTCATCTGACAACTTTGACCCTATGGAGACTTTTGAAGAGCTAAATGAGCTGTATGTTTAAGCAAGCAACAGCTTTTCTCTATCTGCAATAGTTTTCATTCTATAGGCCAAAAACACTATTTATCGCCTTTAAGGGGCTGTTACCCCCATGAAGGGTCATCTGACAACTTCGACCCCATGGAAGACTTTTGTAGAGCTAAATGAGCTGAACATTTAAGCAAGCAACAGCTTTTCTTTATCTACAATAGTTTTCATTCTATAGGCCAAAAACATGCAAAAACGCTATTTTTCACCTTTAAAGGGCTGTAACCCCTATAAAGGATCATCTGACAAGTTCGACCCCATGAAGACTTTTGTAGAGCTAAATGAGCTGAACATTTAAGCAAGCAACAGCTTTTCTCTATCTGCAATAGTTTTCATTCTACAGGCCAAAAACACTATTTTTCGCCTTTAAGGGGCTGTAACCCCTATAAGGGGTCATCTGACAACTTTGACCCTATGGAGACTTTTGTAGAGCTAAATGAGCTGAACATTTATGCAAGCAACAGCTTTTCTTTATCTACAATAGTTTTCATTCTATAGGCCAAAAACATGCAAAAAGGCTATTTTTTACCTTTACAGGGCTGTAACCCCTATAAGGGATCATCTGACATCTTCAACCAAATGGAGACTTTTGTAGAACTTTTGATGCTGAAGCAGTAGGGTGCATCGGATTTCATCTATCTCTTATACTTTTTGATTTACAAGCCAAAAACAGTAGTCTGACACCCTGGTCTATTTTTAGTAATGGTGGCCATGTTTTTTGACGGATCAAAAATCGAAACACAAGTTTGGTGCAGGACACCCTAAGGATCATTCATACCAAGTTTCATTAAATTCTTTTCAGAAGTTTCAGAGGAGAAGATTTTTGACAAATTGTTAACAAACGATGACGACCGACGACGATGGACGCCAAGTGATGGTAATAGCTCACCTGGACCTTCGGTCCAGGAGAGCTAAAAATTGTAATTGTGTGCCACATCATAGAATGCAACCTAATTCATAGTTTTATAAGGATCCATTGTAAAACTTAAAATAAATGATGGTGATTACAAACAATTATTGCACTGATTCAAATGAATTAACAAATAAGGTCTTCCAGAATAATTTAATTTGTTGTAATTTTTATTTCTATTGAATAGATAAAAAATCAATGATATAATATGCTTTGAACACAATTTTGTTATTGATTATGTAAACAATTCTTGCTATCATGAAAATGTTTTAATGAGTTCGTCACAATATTTGGCCGTCCTATGTTTATGTTTGACACCCTCTACTTCAGTGGTTAACATATCTGGAGATGCTTTTCCTACTTCCTTTAAGACTTCTGAAAGTAGATAATTAAAAGATATTATAGTAATATACAAACTAGTTTAATGCACATACTTATATATTCAAACAAGACAAATGATAAGAATAAAACAATAAAAATAAAGTTGGTTTGATTTACCATAAATAGAAAGATTTTTATTCTGCATTATTTTACATTATAGCAATCAGTTTTTCTCTATTTGTTTTGATACTTTTGAGAGTGGTCTTCCCTATCCAGTACTTTTCTTGTTACTTTTATTGATATATACAGAAAGCTGTTATATTTGGCATACTGTGGATTCATTTATTTTTATGGGTACCAATTTTCGTGGTTTGATGGAAAAGGATCAGTTCATGGATTCTTAAATTCGTGGTTTTGAACACTGCAGAATACAGATCAATGTTAAATTTCCTTTATGTGGGACATCAATTTTTGTGGGTAAAGACCACCCATTAAAACCATGAAAATTGGTACCTAACGAATAATAATGAAACCACAGTATTGGTAGAAACATCAATGTGCTGGCAGAAAAATCCCAATTGCTTCTTTCTAAAGTAATGGTAGAAACTTACCTAGTACAGCACATTGTATTTTAGGCTCTGGATCATCAAGATGTACCAGCAAACCTTTGTAAATAGCTTCAAGATGTAGACGATACTGGTCAACCTTATATCCCTCCTCAAAGCAGTCAAAGTATGCCAAAAACGTCTTGGTCACAGCAACTCTGATTTCATCATTGCTATCATCCAGCCGCTTTAGTAATTCTGGGTAAAAGTTATAGAGATTGTCCATGTCTAAAGAGCTGCCCATTAGCTCGAACAGTCGTGTCATCACACGACAGGATATCAGTCTTGTACTCTTGCTGTCGCTATCCATGGTGGTCTTTAATTGGGTGATGAGATCTTCAACTACTTCAGACATCTGAAAAATAAAGAAAAACAATTTTTTTTTACTTTTCATTTATTTTAAACATTTAATAATATGCCTTAGCTAAAGGCTTTTACCCAAAAAGATTAAAAGTAACAGACAAAAACATATATAGTATTTTAACAGAAATTTACTTTACATATCTAAAATATATCATTATAAAAATCAGTCATTCATCAATAAAGTAAATCATGTGCTGATTCATTCTATTTTCTTTTATTAAAACAAGCCTTCTAGTTTCAAAAACAAAATTTCCTTCATTAAGAGTTACATATTTTGAAAGACACAGCATTAGAATCTGTTTACTTCAAATTGTAGTGGACACCTTATGTTTCAACCCTTTCAATATCTACCCACCTTGTCTTTACTGAGTACACCACTCTGTAACAATGCCCACATACAGGACACGGCACTAGTCCTGATAGCAGAGGCCGTCCTCCCCGCCTGCCACACCATGTTGGGTATGATAATATCCTTGACCACAGTGATGGACACGTCACCAAACTTCCCCTGAGAATCCACAGTCTCCTTGGCATTCATCAAGAGGTGTGAGATGAGGCTGAAGAACTTGACCCTCATCTCTGCATCTTTCTTGGGATTAAGACAGGGTACAAGAATACCCATGACTTCGTCTAGAATTTCTCCGATGACTGGACCTGTGAAAATAAAGTGATAGGTGCAGGATGCATGACTTTGATATTTTTTCATGATTTTGAAAGATTAAATACAAACACATGTGCACATGACAGATGAGAAATTGTTGTAAAGGTTAATTATATTTAATACAATAAACTACCCCATTCTTCGGTATGTTTAATTTGTGGTTAAACTTGTAGATCATTTGGATTTCTTGCATTTTGACCAAAAAATTATCTAGAAATATGTGTTATTGTAACAGAATTGTTTTTCTCTCCATTATTCTATATCAAAATGTGTATTTTTTTGCACTAAACACCTAACATGTTAACATCTGTTTCACCTATTATGTATCTAAATCATGTGAATAATTTGGATATACTTTGAACCAAATTGTTGGCAAAATAAGCCCCTTCAAAGAAACCAAGCATATTCACCTTTCTTTTCATTTGGTTGCAGATAAAAGGTACAAGCATACAACAGTTTGCCTTAAAATAATTGAAATAATAAAACTTTTTGAAGAAGTAATTTTTCCACAAATGTCTTTCAACAAGGTATATAAACCCTTTAAAAAATAGTTTACACCAACACATGCAATTACCCGATTCAACCAGCAATGTATCTAAAACTAGTCTCTCTGGTGTGTGAGTATTCCACATGACATAGCTATCTTCAAATGATTCAATCAGTGGTTTGGTGTGTTTTCTGAATAAGTCTTCCTTTGTGGCACAGTCTTCTACTTCTGACAGCTTCTTAAGAAGTAAATGAGCCTAAACAGAAAATAAAATCAATAGAGCATATTCATATCTTTATTTTATATTTATATTTGTTGAAATAAAAATCAAAATTAAAAGTGAAACCCCCCCCCCCCCCCCCAAATATGGAAATGAGTCTTTTAAGATACTGATGGTCTGCTTGGTACATTTTAGTTCAGTGAATATGAAATATGTCGCACCGACAGACAAATGCAGTAAAAGTATTTCAGGACCAATAAATTATTGAAAATTATCCAGCTTCAGTTTTCTATCTGTGAGTCCAATAGTGATGATGAAAACAATGGTTCCTATTAAATACAGATTACAAAAATTAATAGTTTTATTTTTAAAAAAAATATAGCCACTATCTAAGTTATTGGGCATTTTCTCTTTTTTTGTTGTTGATTGGTAATAAATCATTCGGTCTAGTATGTCATTTATATATAACAGACTCACCGAATGTCATGTAATTTTTTTTATAATTGTATTCTCTGTTTGTTAAAAATTGCATAATTTTGCTGCAGTGTTTTTCCCTGTTTTGGTTGTTAAGGGTTCATATTGTATGAGATTCAACTATCAGTTTTGGGAAAATATAGAGTCATACATTATTAGCAGCTGATTATCAGATTTCTATCCGATCCTTGGAAAGGAATTTTAAAGGGATTTGCTCTCTTATTGAAAAGTAAACAAAAATGGATACGGTTGCATTTTATATAATATTTTAAAGAATATGGGCATATAATCAAAATAATCTCGAAAATGAAGGCCCATGTGATCATTTTCATTCTTCATGTATAAGCATTTAATTTTGGAAGAAAAATGTTTTTTTTGAAGAGTTATCATTTACTTTGCATTGCCACAGATTTGCAACTTAAACCTTCTAAAATGTATGAAAGTAAATAAAAATTCTTTGAAACTGGTCAACTGCATATCCAGTGGAAAACATACCATTGAAAGAATTTTTCAGATATCTTTTGTATTTATGAAGAAAAAGCATTTTAAAATTTTCAAAAGCCAAATATGGAAAATGCTAATTCAAATTCATATTTTAACATTAATTTTAATAATATTTCCAGTTTAGCTCCATTATGTTATTCTATAATAAACATTGAAGAAGGGTTTTAAATTTCATAAGAATCTGATCAGTATTAACAATTTTACAGTAATTTAAATGAATCAGCCTCCTATCAGTTGGTACACAAATATTGACCATTCGTACCTCTGTTGGTACAAACTGTGGATTTCATATTATATTCTTTGTAATTTTAAACTCATATATCTCAGCAACAGATAAAGATATCTTGTTGAAATTTTCACAGATTCTTATTTATGTCAACACCATTCAGGGTTTTAAATTTCAAAACATTATTAAGTATAGAACAAAAAATAGCTTTTTTTGCAAATGATCTATTGGGTTTCATGGGCAAAAAAATTTAAGCATAATAGATAGGAAAAACCAGATGATTTTGCAAATCTGACCAACATTTCCAAGATATGAGGTGCAAACCTTCGCAAGCCTACACAGGCAAAATATGGACTGTGTTAAACCTGCGTCTGACGTACGTTAAACGCATGTCATCTGACGCATATTAAATTGGCGTTTCTATCCGTGTATGTTTGACGCACATTCAAAATTTATCTTCGCAATATTTTTATTTCATAATTTAACACAATAAATGAATAACTCACTAATTTCATACATTTTAGGAAACTATCGTCTGATGTATGGTAAATGTATGTTTTGACAATTATTTGACATATGTTTACCATATGGCAGTTAGAAACATATGTTTAACATACCTTTATACCCTACATCAGATGCACGTTTTTACAAACATACCTCAAACGTATATCTAAATTTTGCCTGTGAAAATTTAATTTTAGAAATTGCAGAGATTTTAAATACATGATGTATTTGTGTATGTAGTATTTTAAATTTGGAGTAATGATATAACATACCTCATCAGCTGTAGAATCTGTCTGTTTCAATGCTATAACTGTTATTATGACATTAAATATAATCTGACTAACATCCATGACATCAGACTGGCCAATATCCATCATGACTTCCATACACTTCAATAACTGCTGTTGTAAGGGTGTCTAAATACAAAATAATAAAAACAAAAATTATCTCCCTTTACAAAAGGATTTTAAAATTTTGTTTTAGATGCAAAAGCCATGTTTTATCAAGGTATTAAATACATGTAATTCTTAAGTCTATAACTACACGTTTATTAGAATGTATACCATACTTTATGAGACTGCAAAAACCATGATATTTCATGTAGAGATTTTTTTAAAAATCAACTTGAAAATGAAAATTTAACCTTGGTGTAATTGAAACAATGAAACTTACACTAAATGTCCAGTCCTAAATTTGAAAAGAAAATCATTTTAATGCTTTTATTGCTCAACCAACTATAAAACTCTTTATTATAAAAAAAAAACAAAAAACAAAAAAACATTTTGTAGAGAGCAATTTTCTATAAGCTTTTAGCTCCAGATTTTACAATAAAAGCATGCTTATGTTGCTTAAATAAATGTATGTTAAACTATGTTTACCTTTGAAAAAATTGAAGAACAGGGAATGAATGACTGCTAATATACTAATATACTCTGCCCTCTTTTGATTCAAATCATGAATTTTTCATGAACAAAAATTACATATATTTTATCATGTTTATACTAACTTGTATACTGAGGCATATATCTGGATTTGCCAGAGTAACACATATCTCTGATAAGTAAGGTTTCAGTTTGCTTCTCTCTGTTCCCTTCATGATATTGGCTAATACCATGAGGGCTGTAAATGATTGGGTGGATTTGATGTGGGATTGAACAAGTTTCCACCAAACCTCTGGCTCTACAAAGTAACCGATCAGCTCAGCACTCCTTTGTACCTGGTAATAGAAGTAATTGCTAAATACAAATAATTACCGAACTTGGAGAATCAATCTCAAATGTCCATAAGACTAGACAAAACAAGGAAGACAAATGATTGCTTGATAGATTTGGATCAAAGTGTTATTGCTTTCTTCAAATGAAAAAGGTTTTAGTGATAGTAAAGAGCCTACTGTGGTTTCATAATTATTCGTGGGGTATCAATTTTCGTGGTTTTCGTGGATGGCCTTTACCCACAAAATTTGATACCCCATGAAAAGGAAATTTAACATTGATCTGTATGCTGCAAATTTCAGAACCATAAAATTAAGAATCCAAAAACTTATCATTTTTCACCAAACCAATAAAAAAAAATATCCACGAAAATAAATGAATTCACAGTATTTGGTATAGAATTGTTACAATTTTTTCCTGAGTACACAAACTTTGTTTTAAAATTCATAAGGGCAAAATGATTATCACTTAAGTGGATGTAACATGCTATTTTATTCTTCCAAATTTTGCATGTTTCATACTGGGTGATTTACCTGCACATTATTTAGATTTAAAAATAACATAAGCATAACTAGATAAAAAGTTGAAATACATGTATTAAGAAGCTGTTTAAATACTCATTTCAAAGACTGCATGCACTTGAGTTTGCATTGTTTTTCTTTTCTAACTTCAAAATTCACAGATTTCATAGCAGTAACTGTTTAAATTACTGAGTTAAAGTAAAACAAAATTCAGGTCTAAAGAAGCAGAGGTACCAATGGGGTATCCAAATGTCAAAAGTCTGAAAGGGCAGAGACAAAACCAGTAAACACCAATTAGAACAGGACAAAAAACAGACAACATGTAAAACATGGAAACACAAAATAACTGAATATCAATCAACATTAAGTCTAACATTAAGACAGCTACATATTGTATATTGTATTTTAATTCATTTTCATCTTTTCAGTCAGCGATGAGCTAACACCATAAACTCAAGATAATATAATATTGAAAATGTGAAACTAATATTTTAGGTTAAAATGATAGATTCATTTTGTTGTCTATGCTTATCTTACATCTTTAACCACTTGCAATTCTTGGTCAGCACAAGCTTTGGTCATTCCTGATATCAAAGGTGTCATGTGTTGGGTGATATAATCTTCAGCATTCAGTAACAGGACGTACAAAAGACTGGCTGATTTGATCCTTGTCGAGGCTACCCAGTCTACAATATCTCTCATCAGACCATTTATAATCTTTGATAAGTTTCTGTTGACTAAAACTCTACATCCAAGGTTTGGTCTTTCAACTTGAGTAAAATTTGAAATAAACAGATTTAGTTGTTGATACTTGATGAGATTATTTAAGAATTCCAATGTTATAATAATATGAGGCAGGTTAAACCTGTTACGCTCCCAAAGTTGCGACATTACTGTAAATATTTTCATGCTGTAGAAATTTTAAAATGTTTATGAATTGAAACAATTTGTATTCGAAAATAAGAAAATACTAGCTTTTCTTCTGCCAGTTCCAGGTCTCGCGTGCGTTTAATGACGTTCGAAATTTTCAAATAAATAAGCGTTAAAAAGACGCTGAAAGTTCGGGAAAACAAGCGTGAAAACTGGACGTTGAAGAAAAATTCAGCTCATAGTACAACTAAATTGTTGACATTTCTACCATTATCGCTCCCTTCGGGAGCGTATGATTTAAGGTTCATGAATACTTTAACCTTAAAATGGATCAATATTGGATCAATTTTTCAGTATGTGTATATCAAAGACTGCATATGGAATTCAAAAATAAACCTTTGCAGGACCTAGATATAATAATTTTTTATTTATTTTTGACATTATTTACATGGTTATAATTCTTTAGTTTTTAAGTTGTGCTCTTTTTTCCGTTTTTAGCATAGCTGATTTAAAGTAAATATCACTTACACCCTTTCAAGTGGCCTCAAATCTAATGTGACATTTAATTATGATTTAACTAAAAGTGTTTAACAACAATGTCAGTTTAGAGTTTCTATAGGGATATTTTGTCCTAATTTGAGATATTTTTTAACAAAAAAAATTTGTCTGAAAAAACTACGCTTTCTTGAACTAAAAAAAATGTTTCAATATATAATAAGGTGTGTCCATATTAAGGTCCTACTATAATTTATTTGTCCTCATTATATTGCTTTACATATACCGGTACTAAGATTTTCTTCAAAAAAGTGCTAATGGTTCTGATGAACCTTCAATGCTCTTGTATCTTTCATTGTATGCAAGCTTACAATCATTTTTTAATTTTTTTTATAAAAGTTGATAAAAATATAAGTGAACATGGTGAAGATGAAGAAAAAAATCCCATTACTTTTGTATAAAAGTATACATCATAACTGTTCAAAATAGCTAAAAGTATAAAGTAACATTATACAATTTCAAACAAATACATGATTTAAAACATGTACCATTAGAAGGATAATGTTTTGGTGCTTCCTTTTCAAAATCAAGCTTGTCCTTCAAGTCTCCTTCATTTTCTTTTTCAAACTTTAATCCTGAAAGGAAATAAAAATATTCAAATCAAAGGAGTCAAGACAGAAAAGCAGTAATTTTGAATTACTGTCTTTCACTTAAACCCTGTAAATTTAAAATCAAACAATTTGAAAGAATCAAACATCTGGACAGTAATTCTTAAGATGCTGTAGTAATTGTTTGTGCAATGAAAGCTCAATTGTCATTAGTGTCAGAGTGTGTCACTACAAGAACATGTAAACATGTTTTTTCAACAGTCACTCCATTCATAAGTAATTGTATGCAAGTGTGGCAAGCTCTCTAATATAAGTCTACCGAGTCACATGAGACTCAAAATATGATGGAAGAAAACAGTCATTCCGAAGGTCCTTCGGACACCGGACAAATCTGGTAAAAATTTGTTTGGTCCAATAAAATACTTAGATTTTTTCCATTGCAATGTACATGATTACAGGACATGTCCAGTAAAAAAGAAAAAAATACTTCGGAATCACTGAGAATAATCCTTCAGTCATTAATTTGTATTTTCAAAAATATCTGCATGCACAAAAAAAACAGTGGAAATTAAAATTACATCATCCCAAATTTTTTCATCCCATCAATCCAAATGGAATGAATTTTGTATCTTCCTGAGCTTTTAGCCAAATGAGTTTTTCATATTAAATAATGCTGCAGTTGTTCATTTAAATTTTGAAAGCTTGCATATGTTGAGAACCAAGAATAACAAATCTGTGCCTTTTTAGTTTAAATCTTATTATGTGTATACATGTACTTACCTACATCATACCATAGTGAGTCAGCCATTTCTTGAATTTCAGGCTGACTATCAGATATTCCAGTCAAAAGAAGTGGCATTAATTTATGATGAAATGAGTATCTATCAGGAAGATCTAATAACCAATGACCAGTCACAGAGATAACGGCTTTTCTAACGGCAGGAGAATCATCAAACAGACGCTGAGCAAAATGAGACACTACAGAGTCTACTGATTTACCATTCCCATATTGTATAACATCACCTACATAAAAATAAAATGTACAATTTCTTAAATAGAATGTCATGAGTGTAAGTTTAAGTTTAAGGACCACATTTTTGAAAACCGTAAATTTCATATGAAGTGTAATTGAAATACATTTTGTACAATAATTTTCAAGAGAGATTGAATTGGTATCGAAATTTAAATAAACTTTATTCCATGCAGTATTTCTTTATGCCATAGTTTTATAGTATTGTATATACATGTATACATGAACAAGACTTGTCATATCAAGGTTATTCCTACAGTACATTTGTACATGTACAATGTATTGACAGTCTGCCCTGTTAGCCACTAGTCCGATGCCCCAGACTAGTAAAAATTTGTTCGGACTAGTGAAAAATAGCCAAGATTTTATATAGACATTTAACATGTTTAAGGAAAAACCTTTAAAACTTGTTGTCGGAATAGGTGTTGAAAAAGTTTTTGCTGCAGACTGTATTGAATGTAAATAGAGTTTAGAGGACTACAGCTTCATTGTTAAAACTAAAGTAATTTACTGAAACAATATTTTAAGTTTAATCATTTGACATTTGTTTAATGATCATACCTATAGTTTGTATTACAAGTGATCTAACTTTAGAATGTTGATGTGTAATGGATATCAGCAATGGTTTGATGAGTGATTCTGATTGCATGTGGAAATATTCTGGGATTAATTTAGCAAGAGCAGATGCACATCGACAGCTTTCTTTCTTAACATCTGGAAAAGGATCTACTATTGTTCTTTGTAATATACGAACAAAGTCATCTAGGTAAATATGAATGTTCTTTCCGGAAAATTCCACAATGTCAGAACAAAACTCAACCAATAAAAGTCTCAATTCTTCGGAGGGTTCTAAAATATCCTGCTGTCCGAGGCGTTGAACTAGAACTGGAACTATGTAGGGTAAGTTGTTTGACGGATTTGGAATGACTTTGCAGAAATCTTTTACTGTTGCTATTGCTAAATTCCTGCATTTTTCAACTTGGTCAGAAAACACTTTGACCAAAGGTTTGACAACTTCACTGAAAATGTGGTTTAATTCACTCTCATCAAGGGACGGTTTTCTTTCCAATGTATCCTTCCTTATCCCTTCTAATGCCTTTTTTCTTGTGTTTCTATTTTCTTCTGTTAGACAATTAATGTGTCTAGCTATTCCTTGCAGAGCAGCATTGGAATTTTGGTCAAGACTCGCCATGTTGTTGATTCGCAACGCCTCGATTTGGTTTGCGTTAAGAAGATGGAAAAGACTAGAGAGGTTTAAAATGAAGTATGAACATTCTAAAACTAAGAAATATTTTTTATAACAAACATTTTTTTTAAATTATATATAAATGTTGTTATGATATAAATATCATTTTTTAAAAGTTTAAACCAATAATTAATACTAATTTTATAAGAGTTTGAATAAGTTTAAACAATTCTAAATTATTTATTTTTTGTGATAAAAAATTCATAGTTTTAGCTTTTTAAAAATAAGAGATATTCCGAAAACGTGCACCGACTTCCGGATTTCTTCCAAAACATGTCAAAACAGAAAAAGCAAATTATGTGAAAATTTGTAACAACTTAATGTTCAAACAAGTTCCCAGTTATTTTTCTTTAACTTAAGAATCTAAATACAAATAAAAATGGCCTCACGAAAAGTAGAAGTCAATATCTGGCAACTTGTCCATTGGGGACCCATTATAGCACTTTCTGTTATCTTCCTCATCTCAGCTGGCACTTTAAGAAATGTCATGATGTGGTGGCCTATTTATATGCCAGGGGGATTGATAAATCTTTCTGTTTTTCTACTCTGGAATGTACTTACGCTGTACAATTATCTTCTTGCTGCATTCAAAGGACCAGGATTTGTCCCTTATGGATGGGAACCAGTAAGTTTAATACATTTTGTACATGTATGAGGCAGGTTTAACCTGTGATGCTCCCAAAGTAGCAATTAATTTTATTCATTTATTGTTCTAAAATAAAAACAAACTAGCTTTTCTTGTGGGTTATGGGTGCGTTTGATAACGGCTAAAACTTTCAAAGAAAAAAAAGGTTAAACAGACGCCTAAAGTTTGGGAAAACAAGCTTGCTAAACAGGACATTGAAGGAAAATTCAGCTTTTAGTACAACTTAAATATTGACATTTCTACCAGTATTGCTCCCTTTGGGAGCGTATAAATGTGACAGTGTATTTATCCATTAATGTCTCACAGTGCCAATCAGACTGTTTTGCATAGAATTTGCATTTGCTTAAGGTTGATTCTCAAATGAAAAAAGGCATTGCCTGAAAGCTTGCATACTGATACATGTGATTTTGATCATTGGGGCAAGATAATAAGGGACAATGTGTTTGCATTTCAAACGTTTTTTCAGCGTGTCAAGATTTTTTTTTTTGAAACTTCCGAAAAGTCTGAACATGCTGAATGAGTGACAGAATAGTTTTTCCTTCATCATATTTTGAGTCTCTTGCAATAAGGTAGACTTTCTACATTAAAGAGCTGGCTACAATGGTATACTAAATAACCTTGACTTTGCAAGCATGCAGCTGGTATATGAAACGTCTCTTAAATTTCTTTTGTTCAGGATATAATCATTGTTGAAATCCCACAATGTGATGTAGTGAGGTAATGGATGTAATCAACTGTGGTTGTCTTACATGTGGTTGTCTTACAATGGTCAAATTTGAAAGGCATTGTTGGAAATTATCAAAATTTTTCTTTTATACATTTGTTGTGTTAAGGATTTAATATTTTTGAAATGAAATAGAATATTCCCATACATTGTACATGTGATTCTCCGACGGGAGACAAAATCTCCCGACTTTTTTACCCATCTCCTGTTCTCCAGACTTTTTGTGTATTCTAAATATGATAATGGTGTTGCATACAGCTCTGTATAGTAATTGGTATAGTATAGAATGGATGTAGTAGGCTGCAAAGTTAGAAGGTGTATCCGTTTGCCAACAGTGATGAAAATCATCTTTTTAAAGCAGTTGACACTGGAAAATACAGCATCGGGTTGAGCTCGAATCAAACCCATACTTGAATGCCATTTATGACAACTTGGCCTGCACTGTGTCCAGTGCCTTAGACCACTAGACCACCTAGGCTAGATTAAAATCTAGCTTTCGGTTGACTAGTTAAGTTTCCTCGTAGAAAATCAATGGTTGTAACACAGTAAAGGATGGATGTGTAATCTCCTGCTTATTCAAGACATGACAATTTTTTTTTATTTCTAGACATTTTAATGGTTCAGCCATAAAACATTTTAGGAGTTTGTCAATTAGTCAGACGTTAGTTTCACAGGTTAAGGTGTTAACTGAAGAATTATTTTCATACTTGACCTGATAATGGTAGAAATGGCAATATTTTAGTTGTACTATGGGCTAAATTTTTCTTCAACCTCCGGTATTGCACACTTGTTTTCCCGAACTTTCAGTGTCTTTTTGTCCCCCGCCGCAACGCGGAGAGGGGACATAGAAATGCTGGGCGTCTGTCCGTCCGTCACACTTTTTGTAAGCCCTCTCTAGGCTACAAATTTTGTTGGATTTTCATGAAATTTATACCAAATGTTTATATCACTAATACCTTGGTCAAGTTAAAAAATCAGCATTTTTCGATAAAGTTTGTAGGAGTTATGGGACTTTGACCATAAAAAAGACTGTTTTTTTGGCAAAACAGACCTTGTAAGCGCCCTTATCCCTACAGATGTTGACGGATTTTTATGAAATTTATTCCAAATGTTTATATCACTAATACCTTGGTCAACTTCGACAATCAGCATTTTTCGATAATTTTTATAGGAGTAAGGGGACTTTGACCATAAAAACGACTCTGTTTTTTTGTAAAACAGACCTTGTAAGCGCTCTCATTCCTTCAGATGTTGACAGATTTTCATGAAATTTTTACCAAATGTTTAAACCACTAATACCTTGGTCAAGTTTAAAAATCAGATGTGTTTGAAAATTTTTGCTTCACCGGCGGGGGACCCTTGAATTCCATTCTTGTTTTAAATGCTTTTTGCTCTGAAAATTTCAAACTTCATCAAGCACACATGCGACCCAATTTATACCAGATGTTTAAACCACTAATACCTTGGTCAAGTTCAACAATCAGCATTTTTTAAAATTTTTTGTAGGAGTTAGTGGACTTTGACCATAAAAACATTGAACTGTTTTTTTTGCAAAACAGACCCTGTAAGCGCTCTCATCCCTACAGATGTTGACAGATTTTTATGAAATTTATACCAAATGTTTATATCACTAATACCTTGGTCAAGATCGACAATCAGCATTTTTTGATAATTTTTGTAGGAGTTAGGGGACTTTGACCCTAAAAACGACTCTGTTTTTTTTTAAAAAACAGACCTTGTAAGCGCTCTCATCCCTACAGATGTTAATGGATTTTCATGAAATTTATACCAAATGTTTAAACCACTAATACCTTGGTCAAGTTTAAAAATCAGATGTGTTTGATAATTTTTGCTTCACCGGCGGGGGACCCTGGAATTCCATTCTTGTTTTAAATGCTTTTTGCTCTGAAAATTTCAAACTTCATCAAGCACACATGCGACCCACAAGAAAAGCTAGTTTGTTTTATTTTCGAATATATTTTGTTTGAATTCATGTCGCTTTAATGATTATAAACATTTTGCAAAAATCATTTTTGCTTAGAAATAATTTAAGATACGTTTTAACTTCAGGAGCGTCACAGGTTAAAAACCTGCCTCATATTAATTGTATAAAAAGTTGGAGATTAGTCAGAGGAGCCAGGAATATTTAGCACAAGCAAGTGTTGTCATGATCAATTGACATTAAAATGCAATTTCAATAGAGTGTTGAAAAACTCCAGCTTTTCTCTCCAGCTAAAAAAATCAATATCTTCAGATTTGTCATGACGGATTCATCACGTGTATGTATTTCTGTTTTGAGAAAAATGACAAACATGCAGTGTTGTTTCATGTTTAATGCAATAATTAAAATAAAGATTTTAGTTCAGTATACATGTATAATGTTCATGTTCAAGGAAATTTAATTGGTCAATTTTTTATTGTTTATAAATCAAATTACTTGTAAAACTACTGCAATATTTGTGTTCAATAATGATGTGCTGCTTAGAGTGGCCTTATGAATATAGGTAACCTGTTTGTAATCTATTTTTAACTTTTAGGAGAAAGAAGAAGATAAACGGTTTTTACAGTACTGCAGTCTTTGTGAGGGATTCAAGTCCCCAAGATCTCATCATTGTAGAAAATGTGACAGGTAAAAAGAAATGTACATGTTTGATTTGCTTTATTGACTTAGAAAAATTCTGATGATATTTAATGAAAACATTTTGAAGATCTGAAAATGTTTAGAAGATCTTATTTTAAAGAAAAGCTATATAATGTAGTCTGTTTTGGAGACCTGTACATGTGTATATAGACAAACACAAACAATTTATACAATCAGGCATTCACATTTTATTTCATTATTATATAGATATAGATGAAAGATCGTGATTTCCGAGTTAAATAATTTTTCAGATTTTCACGGAGTTAATTACAGGATTTATCTAACTCGCGTGCGAATTTATCTAACCCTCGTGAAGTTTCCTGCGAAAAATATGTATCATAGATTAGTGCGCAATACACAATTCATCAATTAATATATATTTTTTTTTCATTATTTTGATGATTTAATAGTCACGTTTATCCAAATTATCTATATAATAAATAGTATAACTAATTCAGGGTGAGGAATATCAATTTTAATGTCACTCGTGTCGAATAACGCTAGGGGATTCAACTCGTGCGCGGAACAAGTTCCGCGCACTTGTTGAATCCTGGCGTTATTCGAGACTCGTGACATTAAAATTGATATTCGCCACCCCTCATTAGTTATACTATAATTCTTACCAAAACACCAAAATTGGTACAGTACCTTATGATCAATATTACATAGTATTATGTAAATATGTAATATTGTGAAAACACAAACTTTTTTGGCCATTAGTATTTAATGGATTCAGAACATAATGTTAACAAATATTTATACATGTGGGTTCAAGATATCATTCTTAAGGAAAATTCACCACAGAAACCAATTGAATATTTTTTAGGGGTCATGGTTTGCCAGACCCATAACATTCGGTACCTTTACAAAAAAATAATACCTTTTTCCTTATATTTCAGATGTGTAATCAAGATGGACCACCATTGTCCCTGGATCAACACATGTTGTGGCCATTTTAACCATGCTAATTTTGTATGGTTTCTTTTCTTTGCACCAGTAGGCTGTGTTCATGCATTATTTATTCTCATACCTTCTGTGTATAGAGCTATGAATTGGGTAAGTCTCATAATACAGTAGTATTTTTTTAAACCCATATTTGGGACTTTCCAAATACACATGATATAGAAACAATTTGTAAAAGCATTGAGTTTTTTCACAAGTCTAGCCATTCCCAGGCAGAGTTTTATTTGTTATATAATTTTGATTTTTGAAACAAAAAAAGGCTTCCTTATATAAAAGTTCCTTTGTGAATTAAAATTTTTATGAATGGTGTCAAATGAAGTAACAAATATAACCAAGTTTTTAGTTCTAATATAAAATGCAAGTAAAGCTAATTTTCAGAATATAGTTCACAAGTAATTGTATTTCATAGTATTGTATGTACGATGTAGGTTTAATTAGTTGAATTTATTTTTTCAGCAATATTATTACTATTATACAAAAGATCCAGTAGTATATCTAGGCATCTTCGGCTTTATCGGGACCATGTTTGCCATTGGTCTAGCAGTAGGTGTATTTTTAGCTGTAGGAATGTTATTTGTCATACAGATGAGAAGTATATGGAAAAATGAAACAGGGATTGAATCCTGGATCATAGAAAAAGTATGTTTTCTTATGTAAAGAAGAGAGAATTACAAGATATGGACTGAGTGTATGCAACACAATTCCATAAATTAGCAGCAATTTAAGAATTGACAATGGAAAATATCTAGCAGCTTTCCAAGCGAAAAGTGGTTACTTTTAAATGTCTTCCAGTTTGCCCCAGATAAAAATACACTCCATGTTATTCAAGACCAATTCTAAAACTTTTAAATAAAGATCTATTTAAAGAAACAAAGAGGCACCAATGGGGCATTTGAGTGTCAAAAGTCTGAAAGGGCAACGACAATACCTGTAAACCAAACAAAAACAGCACGAGGAAACACAAAACATAAAATCAACCGAATAGACATAGAACATTTAAGTACAAGCTTTGACAGAAATTCCTGGCTTAGGACAGGCACATACCTATAAAATATGGCAGGGTTGGAAACTTACATAAAATAGGCTGGAAAGCCAACCTGACTGAAATGTTTATTTTGAGCCTCTAGTTTTATATTTCCATGGGACCTCTACTTTATTATACATTACAGGCCTTAGACAGAGACAGAGATGAGGATGAAGAAGAGTTTGTTTATCCATATAACATGGGTTGGAAAGCCAATCTGGCTGAAGTGTTTACTTGGTCAGGTTGGCCAAAATCTAATGGTGTAGTGTGGAATGTTAGAAAAGGATGTCACCAATTTACATTAACTGTAAGCTATTTATAAAACTGTTAAAGTACTTCAACTATTGGATTTTTTTGGATTTGGAATAACTTCCTTTTTAGCTCACCTTGCCGAAGGCAATGTGAGCTTTTGCCATCACTTGGCGTCCGTCGTCCTTCGTCTGTCGTCTATTGTTCAACTTTTCAAAAAATCTTCTTCTCTGAAACCGCTTAGTCAAATGTAATGAAACTTGGTAGGGTTGTTCTATTGTATGTCCTCTACAAAACTATCGCTCGAAATTTGGATTCGACAAAAAACATGGCCGCCATGGCTAAAAATAGAACATACAGGTAAATTGCAGTTTTTTGCAAATTACTCAAAAACCGTTACAGATATCAAAATTCTTGCATGAGTAAAAGTGATCAGCACCTCAAGATCTACCTGCCTAGAAATTTTCAAGACGATCCAACAACCGATGTAGGAGCTATTGCCCTTTTTCTGGATTTTTTAAAAAGATTTTGCACTTATTTAGCCCTATATCTTGAAAACTATAGACGATATTTTAAAAATTCAAATTGCATATGATTAAGCACATCAAGATCTGCATTTCATGTACAAATGTAATTAGGTCAAATCTGTAGAACCATTTCTTTTAGGAGTTGTTGCCCTTAAAGCGTCAAAATTTACCATTTTTCATTACTTTTCCCCTGAATTTCAAAGATTAACTTGTCTGACAACATACATCCAACTTCAACCAAACTTGGCACAGTTGTTTAATAGCATAAATGCTACAATTCTATCGTTTGGATTTCTGATTGGTTAAAAAAAATTTGGCCGCTATGGCTAAAAATAGAACATAAGATTAAATTGCAGTTTTTTGCTAATAACTCAAAAATGGTTACAGATATCAAAATTTGGATGGAAACAAAAGTGATCAGCATCTCAAGATCTACCTGCTCTGAAAGTTACAAGAAGATCCAACAATTGATGTAGGAGTTATTGCCCTTTTTCTGGATTTTTCCAAAATTTTTCACTTATTTAGCCATATATCTTTAAAACTTTACAAGATATTTCAAAATTTTAAATTGCATATGATTAAGCACATCAAGATCTACATTTAATGTATTTAGGTCCAAGCTGTAGGACCATTTTTGGCCGGATTTCACGGAGTGAAAAATCCGGGTTATAAAATGGTGAATGTCGGGCGGGCGGCGGGCGGGTGGCGGGCGGGCGGGCGGCGTGCGGGCGGGGAAGAAATTTTCGTAACAGTTTTCTCAGCAACTACCAATCACAGCCACTTGATATTTGGTATACAGCATCAGGGTGGGGTCCCATAACATGGGATGCGATTTCATGTCTGTCGCTCACCTACTTCCTGTTTACCGACTTAGTTAATTTTTGACAATAATGTCCAATAGTAGAAAATTTTCGTAACAGTTTTCTCAGCAACTATAAATCACAGCCACTTGATATTTGGTATACAGCATCAGGGTGGGGTCCCATAATGTGGGATGCGATTTCATGTCTGTCGCTCACCTACTTCCTGTTTACCGACTTTGTTAATTTTTGACAATAATGTCCAATAGTAGAAAATTTTCGTAACAGTTTTCTTAGCAACTACTAATCACAGCCTCTTGATATTTGGTATGCAGCATCAACATGGGCTCCCATTATGTGGGATGTGATTTTAGGTCTGTCACTCACCTAATTCTTGTTAAACGAAATCCGGCCATTGCTGTCTTTGACCCATTTTTTTAGGACTTATTGTCCTTAAAACAGCAAAATTTACAATTTTTCATCACTTTTCCCCTAAATTTCAAAGATTAACTTGTCTGACACCCTAAGACCAGCTGCACCTTAACTTGGCACACTTGTCAAATACAAATGTAGCTTATATGCTACATCTAGATTTTTGATTCATCAAAAATCCTGGCTGCCATGGCCAAAAATAGAACATAGGGGTAAATTTCATTTTTTTGCTAATAACTCAAAACTGGTTTCAGATATCAAAATTCTGCAGGAATCAAAAGTGATCAGCATATTAAGATCTAACTGTTCGAAATTTCAGAAAAGATCTGACTGCTGGTCGTGGGAGTTATAGCCCTTTTTCGTAATATTTGCCAAATTTTGCACTTATTAAGCCCATTATCTTGAAAACTAACCAAGATATTTCAGAAATTTATATCGCACATGGTTAAGCACAATAATATCTTCAAAATATATGTATCTGTGTAGTTCAGGTGAGAGATTCAGGCTCCTGGGAGCCTCTTGTTGTTCATGAAATGAAACTTGGTAGGGTCATTCTGTAGTATGTTTTCTACAAAACTTTTGATTTGACAAAAAAAACATGGCCGCCATGGCTAAAATGGAACATAAGGGTAAATAACAGTTTTTTGCAAATTGCTGGAAAATGGTAACAGATATAAAAATTCTGTTTGGGTAATTGTGATCAACACATACCTGTGATCTACCTGTGCTGAAGTTTTGAAGAAGATCTGACAATGGTTGTAGGAGTTATTGCCCCTTTTCTTGTTTTTTTTTTTAAATATTTGAAAAATAATAATTGCATATGATTAAGCACATAAAGATCTAAAATTATGTAATGGGGTCAAAGTTGTAATTCCTATCTTGATAAGAGTTGTTTCCCTTAGAACATTAAAATTGATAATTCCACAGAGTAGCAGTCCTTTGCAAAATATTCAGCTTATAAGTATCATTGAATACAATGTGAGCAATTCAGGCTCCTGGGAGCCTCTAGTTTTAAAGTTTCTCAAAATCCATCATGCTGTTAGGGTGAGTTTTGCTGCCAAGATATGGATGATTTCTGTATTCCCCCAAACTTCTCATTAGGCATAAAAAGAGATGGAGTTTGCAAAGAATGGAAAAGAATGGAAAATTCAAATATAAATCTATTAAAAACACCATCCTTTAAAAAAATAGTTGGATAAAAAAATATGTCAAAGGGATTTGTAGTTTCATATTAAGCTTTTAAAATAAGAAAAGAACATAACAAACGTAAAAACAATACATGTCCTTGCAGATGAGCAATTCAGGCTCCTAATAGTCTATAGTCTATACATATAATCAGAGTAAATGAAACTGTAAATATTTTTGATTTTGTCAGAATCTGCTCAGAGCTTCCTTCTCCTACTCTTTCATAAGTAAAATGTTATTAGTGGCTGACCTCATGATTTTCTGCTAAGCTTTCTGGTAGATCTGAATAATTTGATTTTAGACCGTATCATACAAAGATGAACCCTTTTATTTTATTTTATATTTCTTTACACAGATTGAACAAATCAAACAGAAGCAACAAAAGAGGGAGAGAACCTTTGAGTATTCTATAGTAGAGGATTACTCAGGGTCTTGGTTCCCCATCAGTAAGGGGTGTAAGGTGTGTATCAGGTTCCCGTGGACAGATGAACCCAGGATACCCATGAGCAAGGGAGACAAAGTACTCGTCACCAGATGGAAAAGGTAAGTATTGGTTATTGTCTACAAAAACTACCAAAATGTTGTTAAGGAAGCTTTTAAAACTTTATCTTAATACTGTGAAAGAACTTATATTTGTGGGTATCAATTTTCATGGATTAAGAGTAAACTGCATATTCATGGATTCTTGAATTGGTGGTTTAAAAAAAATCTCCATTAAAAGCAAGTGTAAACTCTGTTTGTTAAGAACTGAATTTCGTGGTTTACCTAACCCACAAAAACCATGATAATTGGTACCCCAGGAATAATTATACTTTCACAGTAATTGTTAATTCAACACCCAAATACCAAACTTTATTCATGCATGGCAGATGTTACCTTCATTGAGGGTTAATGCTGAGTTTAGTAGGTATTGTATCACACACTTTTTCTCTAACTCATTATTTTCTACAAGAAAATTGTTCTCATATTTTAGAGAAATGACAAAAGAATCAAAAGAAGATAATGTGATACGAAATAAATGTACGCAACACAACCTACAATATAAACAACAATTTAAAAAATCCACAACAGAAAATAGCCAGCAGCCTTAAATGTGACCAAAGGTCGCTACTGCTGAATGTCTATTTTTAAGTCTTCTACAAATGCTTAATTACTGGTATATAAGACCTTAAAATGAATGTTTCATGAACATTTAATTCAAATCCCATGAGGTTCTATTTTCAAAGTTTCAAATTCTTTATTAATGATATAAGACAGATTTAGGCGAGCATCATATTAACAAAACACATTTATAAACACAAGACTAATTTACAAAATACAATAGACAAAGTGACTAGATAATATTTTTTACAACAAGGCATAAATATTTATAGGATATATGATCACGAGTCGGTAAACGCATCATGATTTAATGAGTGGGCGGAACTTGTTCTGCGTACGAGTTAAATCTAAGTGCATTCCCGCACGTGTGATCATATTTTTGTTATTCATGAGACCTAATTGATTATCGTATTAATTACATAGATAAAATCGCCGATATTTAATTGTTTTTCTGATAAATTCATGAATGACGTATGAACTAACATGACCAACAGTCATGCCGACAATGCAATACAATTCACGACATCATTATTGAAAGTTTGACATCACAATTGACAGTTTGGCGGGAAAGGACGCCAGAGTGAAAATGTTTTCTTTGTTTCACACTGAATTTACCAGATTTTATTTCACTGGGAAAAATGCATCTAATATCTCTATGTAATAAATACATGTAAACATAATTTGACATTATATTATTTTATTAAACGTTTATAATCAATTTATTCTAGACATTGGCTTTATGGAACCAGATTAAAAAGAGAGAGTGAAATGAAAGATGGTAAGTTAATGTTTGTCTTGAAAAAAAAAATATACATGATTAACCCTTGTAGAAATAAATTTAACTATAATATTTAAAAAAAACCAACAGAAAAATAGAATCAATAGAGAGACTTATATGAATCTCCAAAACTCAAGTTTGGGACAGGTCAAGGTGGTCATCATTGACTTTTAACACTTATTGTTTGATTACCACCATACAGAAACAAGTGTAAAAGTTTGACTGTTACATTAAGTATTCAAATACTGTTGATTCATTTATTTTCGAGGGTACCAATTTTCATGGTTTGATGAAAAAGGATCAATTGGTGGATGCTTAAATTTGTGGTTTTGAAGTCTGCAGCATACATATCAATGTTTAAGCTCCTATTTGTGGGGAATCAAATTTCAAGGGTCAAGGCCACCCTTGATACTAGAGGCTCCCAGGAGCCTGAATCGCTCACCTGATCTCTTATGCCAAAGTTTGAATAAATTTCACAAACTTTCAACTATACAAAGTTGCAAATAATCCCTTCAGTGGTTTCAGAGAAGATTTTTGGAAATCAGTTTAAATTAATAGAAAAAAAAAAACAGTTAAAGGGCAATAACTTCTGTAAGGACCTTTTGATGCTAAACAAGAAAAGTTGCTTCGGATTTTCTCTATCTCTTATACTTTTTGAGTTATAAGCCAAAAACAATGGTCTGACCCCCCCTGTTCTATTTTTAGCAATGGCGGCCATGTTGGTTGGTTGACGTGTATATAATTCACAAACTTGGTAGAGGACATCCTAAAGATCAAGTGTACTAAGTTTCAAAGCAATCCCTTCAGTGGTTTCAGAGACGAAGATTTTTGAAAATCAGTTAAAATTAATGGAAAAAAACAGTTAAAGGGGAATAACTCTTAAATGGCTGATCTGACCATTTTGACCCTGAAATCATTTTTGTAGATCTCAATGAGCTGAACAATTCTGCAATGCTAACTTTTCCTCTAGCTCTAACGGTGTTCAAGATATTGTCCAAAAACTGCAAAAATGGTCAATTTTGACGATTAAAGGGCAATAACTCCTATAAGGAGTCGTTTCACAACTTCGACTCAATGGAGAGATTTGTAGAGCTTTTGATGCTGAACAAGGAAGGTTGCTTCGGATTTTCTCTATCTTTTATACTTTTTGAGTTATAAGCCAAAAACAATGGTCTGACCCCCCTGTTCTATTTTTAGCAACGGCGGCCATGTTGGTTGGTTGACGTGTATATAATTCACAAACTTGGTAGAGGACATCCTAAAGATCATGTATACCAAGTATCAATGCAATCCCTTCAGTGGTTTCAGAGAAGAAGATTTTTAAAAATCAGTTAAAATTAATGGAAAAAACAGTTAAAGGGGAATAACTCTTAAACGGCTGATCTGACAATTTTGACCCTGATATCATTTTTAGCTCACCTGGACCAAAGGTCCATGTGAGCTATTACCATCACTTGGCGTCCGTCGTCGTCTGTCGTCGTTGTCGTCTGTCGTCGTCGTCTGTTAACAATTTTTCAAAAATCTTCTCCTCTGAAACTACCAAACAGAATTTAATGAAACTTGGTATGAATGATCCTTAGGGTGTCCTGCACCAAACTTGTGTTTTGATTTTTAATCCGTTAAAAAACATGGCCGCCGTTACTAAAAATAGACTAGGGGGGTCAGACTACTGTTTTTGGCTTATAAATCAAAAAGTATAATAGATAGAGGAAATCTGAGGCCACGCCTCTGATTCAGCATCAAAAGCTCTACAAAAGTCTCCATTTGGTCAAAGTTGTCAGATGACCCCTTATAGGGGTTACGGCCCCTGAAAAATAGCGATTTTTCATGCTTTTGTCCTACAGAATGAAAACTATTGCAGATAGAGATTAGCTGTTGCTTGCTTAAATGTTCAGCTCATTTAGCTCTACAAAATTTTCCATAGAGTCGAAGTTGTCAGATGACTCCTTATAGGGGTTACGGCCCCTGAAAAATAGCAATTTTTCATGTTTTTGGCCTACAGAATGAAAACTATTGCAGATAGAGATTAGCTGTTGCTTGCTTAAATGTTCAGCTCATTTAACTCTACAAAAGTCTCCATAGGGTCGAAGTTGTCAGATGACCCCTTATAGGGGTTACAGCCCCTTAAAGGTGAAAAATAGCCATTTTTCATGTTTTTGGCCTACAGAGTGAAAACTATTGCAGATAGAGATTAGCTGTTGCTTGCTTAAATGTTTAGCTCATTTAGCTCTACGAAAGTCTCCATAGGATTGAAGTTGTCAGATAACCCCTTATAGGGGTTATGGTCCCTGAAAAATGGCATTTTTTCATGTTTTTGGCCTACATAATGAAAACTATTGCACATAGAGATTAGCTGTTGCTTGCTTAAATGTTCAGCTCATTGAGCTCTACAAAATTCTCCATAGGGTCGAAGTTGTCAGATGACTCCTTATAGGGGTTACGGCCCCTGAAAAATAGCGATTTTTTAGCTCACCTGACCCGAAGGGTCATGTGAGCTATTGTCATCGTTAGGGGTCCGTCGTCCGTCCGTCCGTCGTCCGTTAACTTTTCTTCAAAGATCTTCTTCTCTGAAACCACTGAATAAAGGTAATAACAAAACTACCGAACTTGAATGATCAATCTCATAGTCCAGAGAAAATGACAAAAACGAATCAGTCATACCGGAGAACTGGTGGATCGCAATGGTCCTGACTTGGTACAGGCATTTCAAACGAAATGGTGGGTTAAACCAGGTTTTATGGCGCCAAACCTCCCTCTTCCATTGCGATCTTAGGATCCGGTAATGACCATAGAACACAACATAGTTGTGAGACACAATAGGGATATTGAGGTGATCATCTCAGTACAGCAGACCAGTCAAACACTAATTAAAACAATTAACTATCATATCTTTAAACTCAATTTTGAACTTTTCTACTAGTGGCTGATAACGAAAAGGATTGGAAGGGATTGCTTTGAAACTTAGTATACTTGATCTTTAGGATGTCCTCTACCAAGTTTGTGAATTATATACAAATTGACCAACCAACATGGCCGCCGTTGCTAAAAATAGAACAGGGGGGTCAAACCATTGTTTTTGGCTTATAACTCGAAAAGTATAAGAGATAGAGAAAATCCGAAGCAACTTCCTTGTTCAGCATCAAAAGCTCTACAAATCTCTCCTTTGAGTCGAAGTTGTGAAACGACTCCTTATAGGAGTTATTGCCCTTTAATCATCAAAATTGACCATTTTTGCAGTTTTTGGACTATATCTTGAAAACCATTAGAGCTAGAGGAAAAGTTAGCATTGCAGAATTGTTAAGCTCATTGAGATCTACAAATATGATTTCAGGGTCAAAATTGTCAGATCAGCCGTTTAAGAGTTATTCCCCTTTAACTGTTTTTTTTCCATTAATTTTAACTGATTTTCAAAAATCTTCTTCTCTGAAACCACTGAAGGGATTGCATTGATATTTGGTATACTTGATCTTTAGGATGTCCTCTACCAAGTTTGTGAATTATATACACGTTGACCAACCAACATGGCTGCTGTTGCTAAAAATAGAACAGGGGGGGTCAGACCATTGTTTTTGGCTTATAACTGGAAAAGTATAAGAGATAGAGAAAATCTGATGCAACCTTCCTTGTTCAGCATCAAAAGCTCTACAAATCTCTCCATTGAGTCGAAGTTGTGAAACCACTCCTTATAGGAGTTATTGCCCTTAAATCTTCAAAATTGACCATTTTTGCAGTTTTTGGACAATATCTTGAAAACCGTTAGAGCTACAGGAAAAGTTTGCATTGCAGAATTGTTTTGCTCATGGAGATCTACAAAAATGATTTCAGGGTCAAAATTGACAGATCAGCCATTTAAGAGTTATTCCCCTTTAACTGTTTTTTTTCCAGTAATTTTAACTGATTTTCAAAAATCTTCTTCTCTGAAACCACTGAAGGGATTGCTTTGAAACTTGGTACACTTGATCTTTAGGATGTCCTCTACCAAGTTTGTAAATTATATACACGTCGACCAACCAACATGGCTGCCATTGCTAAAAATAGAACAGGGGGGTCAGACCATTGTTTTTGGCTTATAACTCGAAAAGTATAAGAGATAGAGAAAAAAAGGAGTTATTGCCCTTTAACTGTTTTTAATATTATTTAAAACTGATTTCCAAAAATCTTCTATGAAACCACTGAAGGGATTGTTTTGCAACTTTGTATACTTGAAAGTTTGTGAAATTTATCCAAACTTTGGCATAAGAGATCAGGTGAGCGATTCAGGCTCCTGGGAGCCTCTAGTCATGTTTTTGTCCTACAGAATGAAAACTATTGCACATAGAGATTAGCTGTTGCTTGCTTAAATGTTCAGCTCATTTAGCTCTACAAAATTCTCCATAGAGTTGAAG
The DNA here is from genome assembly GCA_963971305.1 of Arcuatula senhousia. NCBI lineage: Eukaryota > Metazoa > Mollusca > Bivalvia > Mytilida > Mytilidae > Arcuatula > Arcuatula senhousia. The sequence continues at coordinate 59,372,456 of OZ020307.1, forward strand.
TTGTCAGATGACTTCTTACAGGGGTTACGGCCCCTGAAAAAATAGCGATTTTTCATGTTTTTGTCCTACAGAATGAAAACTATTGCAGATAGAGATTAGCTGTTGCTTGCTTAAATGTTCAGCTCATTTAGCTCTACAAAAGTCTTCATAGGGTCGAAGTTGTCAGATGACTCCTTATAGGGGTTATAGGTGAAAAATGGTGTTTTTGGCCTATAGAATGAAAACTATTGCAGGTAGAGAAAAGCTGTTGCTTGCTTAAATGTTCAGCTCATTTAGCTCTACAAAAGTATAGGGCTAACATCAAGACCAGGTGAGCGATTCAGGCTCTTGGGAGCCTCTTGTTGTAGATCTCAATGAGCTAAACAATTCTGCAATGCTAACTTTTCCTCTAGCTCTAATGGTTTTCAAGATATAGTCCAAAAACTGCAAAAATGGTCAATTTTGATGATTAAAGGGCAATAACTCCTATAAGGAGTCGTTTCACAACTTCGACTCAATGGAGAGATTCGTAGAGCTTTTGATGCTGAACAAGTAGAGTTGCTTCGGATTTTCTCTATCTCTTATACTTTTTGAGTTATAAGCCAAAAACAATGGTCTGACCCCCCTGTTCTATTTTTAGCAACGGCGGCCATGTTGGTTGGTCGACATGTATATAATTCACAAACTTGGTAGAGGACATCCTAAAGATCATGTATACCAAGTATCAATGCAATCCCTTCAGTGGTTTCAGAGAAGAAGATCTTTAAAGAAAAGTTAACGGACGGACAGACGGACGGACGACGGACGCTTAACGATGACAATAGCTCACATGACCCTTCCGGTCAGGTGAGCTAAAAAATAGTTAAAGGGCAATAACTTCTGTAAGGACCTTTTGATGCTGAACAAGTAAATTTGCTTCCGATTTTCTTTATCTCTTTTACTTTTTGAGTTATAAGCCAAAAACAATGGTTTGACCCCCCTGTTCTATTTTTAGCAACGGCGGCCATGTTGGTTGGTTGACATGTATATAATTCACAAACTTGGTAGAGGACATCCTAAAGATCATGTATACCAAGTATCAATGCAATCCCTTCAGTGGTTTTAGAGAAGAAGATTTTTGAAAATCAGTGTAAATTAATGGAAAAAACAGTTAAAGGGGAATAACTCTTAAACGGCTGATCTAACAATTTAGACCCTGAATCATTTTTGTAGATCTCAATGAGCTAAACAATTTTGCAATGCTAACGTTTCCTCAAGCTCTAACAGTTTTCAAGATATAGTCCAAAAACTGCAAAAATGGTAAATTTTGATGATTAAAGGGCAATAACTCCTATAAGGAGTCGTTTCACAACTTCGACTCAATGGAGAGATTCGTAGAGCTTTTGATGCTGAACAAGGAAAGTTGCTTCAGATTTTCTCTATCTCTTATACTTTTTGAGTTATAAGCCAAAAACAATGGTCTGACCCCCCCGTTCTATTTTTAGCAACGGCGGCCATGTTGGTTGGTCGACATGTATATAATTCACAAACTTGGTAGAGGACATCCTAAAGATCATGTATACCAAGTATCAATGCAATCCCTTCAGTGGTTTTAGAGAAGAAGATTTTTGAAAATCAGTGTAAATTAATGGAAAAAAATAGTTACAGGGGAATAACTCTTAAACGGCTGATCTAACAATTTAGACCCTGAATCATTTTTGTAGATCTCAATGAGCTAAACAATTTTGCAATGCTAACTTTTCCTCTAGCTCTAACGGTTTTCAAGATATTGTCCAAAAACTGCAAAAATGGTCAAATTTGATGATTAAAGGGCAATAACTCCTATAGGGAGTCGTTTCACAACTTCGACTCAATGGAGAGATTCGTAGAGCTTTTGATGCCGAACAAGGAAGGTTGCTTCGGATTTTCTCTATCTCTTATACTTTTTGAGTTATAAGCCAAAAACAATGGTCTGACCCCCCTGTTCTATTTTTAGCAACGGCGGCCATGTTGGTTGGTCGACATGTATATAATTCACAAACTTGGTAGAGGACATCCTAAAAATCATGTATACCAAGTATCAATGCAATCCCTTCAGTGGTTTCAGAGAAGAAGATCTTTGAAGAAAAGTTAACGGACGGACGACGGACGACAGACGACGGACGACGGACGCCTAACGATGACAATAGCTCACATGACCCTTCGGGTCAGGTGAGCTAAAAAAAAAGATACCCCATGAATAATAATGAAATGACAGTACATTGCTGGGTATATATGATATTGAAAGAAAAATGTTTACATTTTCATTTTCAGGCAATAAAAAGAAGAGATATAGAGGATGGTTTCCCCGTCGCTGTGCTGTAGAAGATATGTGTGACGAACAAAATCATGTAGATGAAGATATGAATGATAATAAGAAAGACAAATGATGAAAATGTTTATAGGTTTTACATAGATATTTTTCATTATTTTTCTACAGAGCAATTTAAATAATATCTTTTATATCTAATACAAAATGTTTATTTCCTTCTCCTTGACTAGTCAGTTTTAAAAGGACAGCATTGTTTTTAAACACTTAATACACACTATTTTAAAACTTGAGGAATGATGATTTAGTTAACAGAATGAGTTATGATCTCATTATTTAGTTCATTTGACAAACACGTATTTAAAAAACAACAATGTTTAAATTTATTGATTGAATAAATTTTCTTCTTTGGAGTAATTTGTGCTGTCAGAATATTGTCAGGGGAATTTTCTTAAAGGGTAAGTTCACGATTTTTGACATATGGTCTTAAATTGTTCAGAACAATGTTTTATAACAGTGTGCAAATTTTTTCTCTCATATCTTAACTTATAACAAAGATACTGGAGATTATTTATTTGAAATAGTCCCCTACTCTACAGGTAGCAAGGTACCAAATAGGTACGTGTGTGAAGTCATCGCCTGTGAAGGGAAGATACAATACAGGAGTAAATACATGGCTTTTTACGTGTGGTTATAAATGAAAAATGATTTTTGGTAGAAATATTGTACAGTGAGTTACGTCTTTATTCCACATATGAAACGTGATTTAATCATGTTAATATTATTGTTAAAATGCATTTTATTTTTCCGCAATTTCTAAAGAAAAAAGCATGAATTTTCAGGTACATACTAAAACATAAATTTTTGTCCCGTAAAAGCCACGGGACCATATAGTTTCGTACCCGGTAAAAATGTCAATATATATTTTACTTTCTTCTGAATAGAAATTAAAACCCAAATTTTTTATTTTGAGACATACAGAAAATTATGAATTTTGACAGGAAAGCATTGTTTTCAATGGGAAAATCTTTGGTACTTTGCACTCTATATTGAAAATAGAAAAAGTAAAAATATCACCAAACGTACCATTTAAACAGCGTTTTTTCTCAAATTTGAGAGGAAAAAAATACATCTAGCACATTTTTATCATTCTGAATATTGATATTTCAAATTTCTATAGTCTTTTTCAAAATAAACGTAAAAAGGTCGAATTTAGGGGGTACCCAGCCTTATATTTTTTTGATAAAAAATGTTTAACTTTCAGAAATTTGAATTCATGCCAGGGTTTTAGGGGGGTTCATAGGGTTTCCAACTAAAAATATTTTGATTTTTTATTTAAAGCCAGTTTTCGAAAATTAAAATTCAAAGAAATAGCCTTTTTTCACATAAACGGCCGAAATTCGCCCTTGAAAATCAGTTTGCTTCAACGAGTATGAGCCATTATAATGTGACCTTTTCACTTAAAATGACGAATATATAGGCGGATCTTAAGGAAAACCAACACCAGTCTATCATATTTGTACTTTTCGGTACCTATAGTCTGTTTCAAAAATATTGGTATTTATTCAATTAAATTTTTCCGTATTTTCGGCCCGATTTTTCGGACTCAAATGACAAATTTTCGTATGTGAGATAATTTTTGCAAAATCAATATCTTGGACTGTATAATAAAACTAAAAGTATGATGATATGCCTAAAACTTCTGAGACAAAAGACCGAAAAATGCGATTTTTTGTTATCGAAAAGTTTGCATGTTTGGGGTGGGGGTGGCCTCTGGAAAAAAATTCTGTAGAATTTATTTCATATCGAAATGGTATGGAGTTTACTTATTCCTGGTCCAAAGATGTTCGCGCAATTTTTGGCCACGAGTTGATAGATTCTGATTGCGCATGCGCGCAGTATAGGTAGCAAGGTACCAAATAGGTACGTGTGTGAAGTCATCGCCTGTGAAGGGAAGATACAATACAGGAGTAAATACATGGCTTTTTACGTGTGGTTATAAATGAAAAATGATTTTTGGTAGAAATATTGTACAGTGAGTTACGTCTTTATTCCACATATGAAACGTGATTTAATCATGTTAATATTATTGTTAAAATGCATTTTATTTTTCCGCAATTTCTAAAGAAAAAAGCATGAATTTTCAGGTACATACTAAAACATAAATTTTTGTCCCGTAAAAGCCACGGGACCATATAGTTTCGTACCCGGTAAAAATGTCAATATATATTTTACTTTCTTCTGAATAGAAATTAAAACCCAAATTTTTTATTTTGAGACATACAGAAAATTATGAATTTTGACAGGAAAGCATTGTTTTCAATGGGAAAATCTTTGGTACTTTGCACTCTACATTAGGGGACTACTTCTCTACTGAGTAGCAAAAAATTATATTAGTTCAAACGTTTAAGTGATCATGTGGTACGTCCAATAACCAACAAAATAATTTAAATAATCAAAAGTCAACAAGATCATTTAATATTTTCAAATTACTTTCTTTATAATAATGTTTTTAAAAAACGTTTTCTTAATTTATTATCTTTTTTCTTTTAAATTGAACTTTCTAATCAATTAATTAAAATTAAAATTCTATTATTAAAAAAAATATTATTTTATTTACTATTTAGAAAGAAGTTTTGTATTTAAATGTAAGCCATCATATTTCATTGAAAATAATTGTGATATCATTATGTAAATTACAGGTCATTCTTTTTCTAATCCCCCACTGGGTTTGCTTAAAGTGTTAATTAATGTGAATTTATTGTCATTGTCTCTCAGCAGGTACCTGTGTAATGATTAGGTAAACATAAATGTAATTAGTCACAGCTGACTTGGAATGAAATAAACAGGAAATTATAATTATCAATACCTACAGGTGTCAAAACCTAATATACAAACATTCAGAAACAAAGTTTTATGTTCTAGATCATTTTATTTTCATTCTAGCATTTAAAACAATAATGTGATTTATATGCAAGATTATCACAACACAACATGACTTAGATAATTACAAATGACTTATCTAAATTGATTTTTATACCAAAAAGCATTATAACTAATTAAAGAATAACTCAATTTTGTTAATTTTAATAAGGATTTTCTATCACTTATTTAAAATGCCATAACATAGATGCACACAAAAATATTACATATTGGCAATTCAATAATTAGGTAAATGGTGGGTCACTGTCAAAAGGAGACTTTGTGGTATTCAGATGTTTTGTGTAATTTAAAATGACAGAAACCAAAAGATAAAAAATAAAATTCCATTTTTGTCAGCTTATTAAATTGAATATAAGAGTTTAAAAGATATAGCATAATTAGATAATGCATTAGAAATCATATGACAAATTTTCATTTTTTTGTGAACTTTCCCTTTAAATTTTGATGGCAACTAGCCCATTAAGATTGCATGTAAAACAGAATTATCTCCCCTAACAGAGTTCTTGGAAATATACCAAATTTAAAAATAAAACTTTAATTTGATTTGCAACAGATTTGGTATTTAATATTTTGTTATTTTAAAACTATAAGTATATTTATACTTAAACAAATTGTGGTATTAACATGGCGTAAAGGGAACTTTTAACTATGAGCTTATACTGGCTCTAAATCTAACAACTAATTGGTTAGATTAAAATTAATTTGAATCCTGGAAGATGGTTGCACTCAAATTATTAATTAAAACCTTAAACCTTTTAATGGTCTATATTTTGAGATGTTATACAGTTTTTATTTATAAGATTTTTTAAAAAGAAAGACCTTTCAAAATATCGCTCTTAATTTAAACCTTTCAATGGTCCAAATTTTGCATTTTTTAATGAGAATTTTTCCAAGAAAGATTTCCCAAAATTACAATGTAAAATGAAAGAACATGACTACCTCTCATTTGTAAACCAAAAAAGCACAGGTTTATGAATTGGGTGATATGGCACATAGGTTTCTGAAACTTCATTTTCAAGAACATTTTTTTCTATCATGTGTAGTAAAATGAAAGAGTTTGTTTTATTTTTTGTATTAAATATCTTGCTCTACTTTATCTAAAAAGTTCACACATTAAAGTCCTTTACAATTGTAGCATACAAAATGTATTTATTTTCCATTGTTCAGCAGACACAAGGTTTGTAAATAATTGTGTTACCATTGAATTATATTGATATGTATTTTTGATATATTTTTTTGCTATTTTTTATTTAATTTTCATTTTATATGATGCAGATAGGGATATTTCTTTGTGGTTTAATTATTGTGATTTCTTTGTTAAATGTGTTCACTGTGTTAATTTTGTTTGTGGAGAATCTATGAGAAGCATTTTATTATTTTGGGATGCAAATTTCATCAAAATTATTTATAGGGTAATTTTCCTCTTTGGAGTAACATTCATCAAAATTATTTATAGGGAAATTTTCCTCTTTAGAGTAGCATGTTTCAAGATTATTTATAAGGAAATTTTCCTCTTTAGAGTAACATGTTTCAAAATGCTTTATAAACAAATCCACTCCCTCGTTTTAGATAAAAATTGAAACATTTTTAAGGAATATGTATTGCTTACAATAATCATAATGTTTCCGAATAATGTTCTAAAAATTTGTTCAAGCATTTCTTTTATGTAATAAGTTAACAAGAAGTTGAAGAAAACTTCCATGAAAGTCACTTGTCAAAGGGTGGTTTATTTTTAAAACATCCTGTCTTTAGTCAACAGGGATTTATATATTTCTTAAATAAAGTTATAAAGTACCCCTATATGATACTTTATATTTATATGTTCGAAAAATTCCAGTGCATAAACAGATATTACTGTTGCAGGGTTATATGATATATGATTTCCTTTTGGTCATTTGCTGAAGAGGGATATTAAAAAAAATATTTTTTCAGATGTATATAATCAATACAAAAGGAAACAATTCTCCCTGTTTTCTTTAATTTTTGTCTCGCCTGCGAAGCAGAGCGGGACATAGGTGTTACTTGACTGGCGGCGGCGGCAGCTTTAACTTTTTGGAAAAGTTTTATGAGCACCTCCATATCTCAAGAACTATAATAGGTCATGGGTTGATGAATCTTGGTATGCATATACCCCAGTAGTAGCTTAGCACAGTTGCATCCCCATCTTTTGACCTTGACCTTGATTTTCTGGTTGAGTGACTGATTATTTTTATTGCATATATTAGCAATGTTAAAGTTCTATAAACATCTTTTGATCTCAGAAACTGAAAATCCATGTAAATTCAAAATATAGTGGAATTAAATGAGAATAGTTGTTTCTGATGGTGCCGGCAGGCCAGACATACTTTAGTGTTAACTCTTGTTCTAATAAATATTGTTATTTATACCTTTTTATACGACCGCAAAAAATTTGCGGACGTATAATGGTATGATGCTGTCGTCGTTGTCGTTGTCGTCGTCGTCGTCGTCGTCGTCGTCTGTTAACTTTAGTGTATACACGATAACTTTAGTTCTAGTTATCCAAATCCAATGAAATTTGACAATGATATTTCTTACCATTAAAGGATGGATGGGATTGATTTTGGGAGTCCCCCCTTTTTTCGTTTAGAAATTAAGGGCCAAAAGGGGCCAAATTGCAACTTTTAGTTTGTTCTTACAATAACTTTTTCAAAAATCTTTTCCTCTGAAACTACTGAACAGAATTCAATGAAACTTGGTATGATAGATCAATAGGGTGTCATGCACTAAAGATGTGTTTCAAGTTTTGATTCGTCAAAAAACATGGCCGCTGTGGCTAAAAATAGACCAGGGGGGTCAGACTACTGTTTTTGGCTTGTAATTCAAAAAGTATAAGAGATAGATGAAATCTGATGCCACCCTACTGCTTCAGGATCAAAAGTTCTACAAAAGTCTCCATTTGGTCGAAGTTGTCAGATGACCCCTTATAGGGGTTACGGCCCCTTAAAGGTGAAAAATAGCATTTTTTCATGTTTTTGCCCTATAGTATGAAAACTATTGCAGATAGCAAAAAGCTGTTGCTTGCTTAATTGTTTAGCTCATTTAGCTCTACAAAAGTCTCCATAGGGTCAAAGTTGTCAGATGACCCCTTATAGGGGTTAAGGCCCCTTAAAGGTGAAAAATAGCATTTTTTCATGTTTTTGCCCTATAGTATGAAAACTATTGCAGATAGCAAAAAGCTGTTGCTTGCTTAATTGTTCAGCTCATTTAGCTCTACAAAAGGTTCCATAGGGTCGAAGTTGTCAGATGACCCCTTATAGGGGTTACGGCCCTAAAAGGGGCCAAAATCGAAACATTTTTATTAGTGGACCGATTTTGAAAATTTTTTTTGCATGTTTGTTCTTGTCAAATAGCGGATGCAAAATTGAGAATTTATTTTTGCTACCCCCATCTTTTCCCCCTTATTATGTAATGAGGGGCCAAAAGGGACCAAAATGGAATTTTTTTTTTACTTGTGATCCGATGTTGAAAATTTTTTTTGCATGTTTGTTCTTGTCAAGTAGTGGATACAAAATTGAGAATTAATTTTTGCGACCCCCCCCCCTTTTCCCTTGTTATAAAATTAGGGGCCAAAATCGAAACTTATTTATTTGTGGTCTGATTTGATCTCCTTTGGAAAAAAAATGATTCCTTTTAAAATGTGAATTTAGAAAGTCCACCAAAAGCTGCATGTGTCAAAAACCTTTGTCAGTCCACCATGGGCTGCATATGTCCAGAGCAATTGACTATCCATATTGGGCCTAAAACATACAGGGTTCAACATGTTGCGGTCGTATCATGCTGCGCTCGGCGAAGCTTTTTATTAATCAGAGAGTGAAGCAAAATCTTTCAATTTCATCTTCTGATCATTTAAAAAATGATATAATCTTAAGTACAGAAATTAAAAAGAGAATTTTAACTTCATCTCACAATAAATGTGGGTATAACTCTATTTTATTGACCGGGTTGGTCATAGGTCAATTATTTTAAATTGTTTAATCTTACCTTAAAGACAAAGAAATTTAAATTCCACCCAACCTTGTAAATAAATTAGAGTAATAACATCTTTTTAACCTTAATGGAAATAAATATCCATAATTTGCAAACATTTGTTTTATAGTAAGTAACTGTTGTGGTTTGTATCTTTAAAGTGCTCTTAATAAAGTTACATATGAATTTATGAATGATTATGACAAAAACTGGAATTGTTATATTTTGTTGTATTTTCTGTTTTTATACGACCGCAAATTTTTTGCGATCGTATTATGTTATGGCGATGTCGTTGTCGTCGTTGTCGTCGTCTGTAGACACTTTGGTTTCCGTGCGATAACTTAAGTTGTAGTTAACCAATTGTTATAAAATTTTGATATGATGTTTATAACCACTAAAGGAAGGTTGGTATTGCATTTGGGGTTTCTGGCCCCTACCGTTTAAGAAAAAAGGGCCAAAAGGGGCAAAAATGGGTATATTGACAAAACGTCTGTAGAATGTTTAATTTTCATCCGATTTTGATCATTCTTTTTTTATTGTATTCATCAATAAATTCTGTCAACAAAATGTAACAACACCTTTGATGTATCTTTTACCGTTTAATTGCTATAAGGGGTCAAAAAGGGGCCACACCCAAAAAATCGACTTTTTTATTTGTGGTCCGATTTTCAAAATCTTTTTTTCATTGTAATCCTTATAAAAATCCCTGCCTGCATTTTTCAATCAGATTTGCAATATCTCATACTGTTTTCGAGAAATTAGGGGTCAAAGGGGCCAAAAACGCCATTTATAAAAGTTTGTCCAGGCAAATAGTTTTTTTCCAATATTAAGTTGTAGTGGGCCAGCCAATTGTTATGAAGTTTAAATATGATGATTATATCCACTAAAGGAATGTTGGTTTTGTATTTGGGGGTTGTGGCCCCTTCTGTTTCAGAAAAAAAGGGCCAAAGGGGCTAAAACGGGTGTATTGACAAAACTGTTGTAGAATGTTCATTATTCATTCAATTTTGAAAATTCTTTTTTTGTTGAAGTGCTCATAAAATTCTGTCTACTTAATGTGTCAATAGTTTTGATATGTATTTCACCATTACATTGCTTCAGGGGGCTAAAGACAGGCCACGCCCATAAAATCAACTTTTTTATTTTTGGTCCGATTTTCAAAATCTTTTTTTCATTGGAATCCTTGTGGAAATCCCTCGCTGCGTTTTTCAATCAGATTTGCAATATCTCTTAATGTTTTCGAGAAATTAGGGGTCAAAGGGGCCTAAAACACCAATTTTAAAAGTGTCAAGGCAAATAGTTTTATACTTAAAATTAAGTTGTTGTTATTACATGTATATAAATAAGGTTTTTTCTATTAGATGTATGTGTCAAAAATGCATTTTTAAGTCCACCACAGGAGGCATGAGTCAAAAAGCTTTGTAAGTCCACCATGGGCTTCATGTGACCAAAGCAATGGACTATCCATATTAGGCCTCCAACGTACAGGGTTAAACTTGTTGCGGTCGTATCATGCTGCGCTCGGCGTAGCTTTTTATTGTTTTGTTATTTGTGTATTTTAAGGTTTATCTGATTAAGACTTCTGTGGGATTGCTGTGAAAGATTTTTAATTATTTTAAGATATGACTAATTCTGTTTCAGTAAATATTGAGCTTTATGATTTTTGCTGCATTTCATGGAGTGGAAAATCAAGGTTAGAAAATGGAGATTGTCCTATAGGTTGGCTGACATAAAAAAATTTGTAACAGTTTTAGAAATGAGTGGCCTAAAATGGGCAAAAATGTAACTTTTTTTATTTGTGGTCCAATTTTGACAAGTTTTAATTAATTTTTTTCAACTAATGAATTATAACCTTTTCTGTTTAGCAAAGGGGAAAAAATTGAACTTAATTTTTTGTCTGAATTTTTTTTTTTAAAATTCCTGCAAGACTTGCATGATTTTTAAATATTTTTATTTCTAAATATTTATTGTCAGTCTGCCATAGAATGCAAATGTAAAAAACTATTGACTGTCCATATTTGGCCTTGAATGTACAGGGTTCAACGTTTTGCCAAGCAATGCAGAGCCAGTCATCCATTGGTCTTGTTCTTATATAAATATAGCTAAGGGCTGTTCCAGCAAAACATACATGGGACAGAGGGAAGGCAAAATTAAATTGCCATTATCAGTGGGCTTTAAAAGCTTGTGTAAACTCAATGAAAATAATGTTAGTTTCAAAATTAAATTCTATGGGTGACTCCCCTTTCAAAAAAGTGCCTCCCCCATCCCATGTATGTTTTGCTGGAACCTAACTTGCAAATTTTATATGTTACAAACCTTTATATATATAATATTCTTTTCATCATAAATATTGGCATATATAAACTTAATGTAAATTGTTAATTGCATTAATATTCATATACTTTATAATGTTAATAGTTTAAACCAAAAACCACAGGATAAAATTGTTTTTGTCAATATACATTGCTAAAAAAGAAAAAAATTATTTTCCCCAATTTATAGAATAGATGAAATGATGATTTTTAACAAAATAAAATGCACCAAAAACTTTCTTCAAATAACTGGGGGAAAGGAACTAAGTCTATTGAATAAAAGTTTATAAATAAACTCATTCATTTTGTTGCTTAATATCCCCAAGCCAAAAAGAGTTGACCAACACTAGTTTGTATGTGATGTTTTTTCTTTGGGTCAATTGGGTCAATAACTAACATTGTAGCAACTAACACAACTAGAGAGATGATAAGGTCGGTGGTCATATCTTTGATCGTACATCTCTGACAATATTTTCTGCATGAATGACTCTGGTTAAAGTGTTGCTTAAGGTTCATATCATGTTTTGACTGGAGTTCGGGTTGTTGATTGATATTCAGTATTTTGTGTTTTCATGTTTTACATGTTGTCTGTTTTTGTCCTGTTCTTGTTGGTGTTTACTGGTTTTGTCTCTGCCCTTTCAGACTTTTGACATTCGGATACAGTTACTCCATTGGTACCTATGCTTCTTTCAGCATTTGCAAGTGGTAGACTATATTTGGTCAGTGGATACATGTTAGGCAGTAACATTCCATACCAAAATTAGGTCACTTTGATCTAAAATTTATGACCAGGGTTAAAGTTTTGTTTAAGGTTCTTAACTTAGCAATTGCAAGCAGTAGAGTAATGATAGTTGAGTTGTAAACAACATATGTACCAGAATAAGGCTGTAACCTTGACCTTAAGTTTTGCATAATTGACTCATGTGTGTATTAGGGTTTGTAGGACGGTCAGATATAACTAACTAACTAAATTGTTTATTAATTGTTTTAAATGATATAATGATTGAGGAAACTGGATTACCTGTCGGAAACCATCAACCTAGGGCAAATAACTGACAACCTAATCACATACATATGGGGGAAGTGCCATTTTTAGCCTGGATAATAGCTGCAGCGATTAGCCAACCATTTGGTCCCTTCCGAAGATGTGGCCTCATTTCATGAGACCATTCTTTCAAATGGTGTCAAAAGTCAGTCTGAAAATTGATAATTAAGTGTTTCACCCCTGACATGGATCCAACCTCAAACCTTGGTGCTAATAGCTCAACGCATTTATGTCTTTAGCATTATTCAGCATGAA